>OMNW01018888.1:16845-47385 GCA_900303245.1 Selene dorsalis | reverse complement strand
ATTTTTGCTAATTGCTCATTTCCTTCTGCCTTGCTTTCCATCCCTCCTGTCCTGCCACAGATCAGCGAGAAGCAGAAGAGTCTGTATGAGGCTCTGGAGCGACAGCAACACTATCAGGAGTCCCTCCAGTCCATTTCTACCAAGATGGAGTCCATTGAGGGGGCGCTCAATGAGGGCCTGGAGCCCAACAAGAGCCCAGAGAGCCAGATGGCTGCACACCAGGTGAGAGAGAGAGAGGGGACAGGGGTCAGGTGAATTAGAAAGTTATGCTAGAGAAAGAGAAAGGAGGGGAGGAGTGAAATAGAGTGGTAGGACATGTGAAGTATAAAGTCCAGGGCAGACAGGAGACAGCTCTTGTTGAAAAGACAAAGATGACAAGAAACGGGCCTGCTCAGGGAGAACAGAGAATGATTGAGGGGTTTAATATTGCACCAGCCTGTGCAATGGTTGCACAGACTGCGTGGCACTGTTCTCCGTTGCTATGCCAACTTCACAGCGACGGCCGATACAGTTGCTTTCTGTAACACTGCTGTCAGGCAGCTTGGACAAACCCTCTATTGCCACTCCTCTCTCTAGTCTCTTCTGCTGTTTCTTCAGCAGTTTCTGTTTTTAGTCCATTCTCTTTATATCACCTCTCACACTGTGTTTCAATTTCTGTTTGTCCAGGCTTTGATGGACGAGATCCTGATGCTACAGGATGAGATCGGGGAGTTGCAGACATGTTTCTCTGAGGAGCTGGCAGACAGTGACAGTGATGGGGAGGCTGGTGACCAACTGGCGCTGCAGTCCACTCTCACTGTGCTGGGAGAGAGGATGGCCACCATTCGAATGAAGGCTTCGGGGAAACGGCAGCTGCTAGAGGTGGGTCCTATAACACCAGATAAGATCATATTCATGCGCTTTTATGTCTACAGAAATCATCCTCATGAATACCACTCATGCCCAACATTTCACATTGACCCCTGCAGGAGAAACTGAGTGAACAGCTGGAGGAGCAGCGTCAGGAACAGGCACTGCAGCGTTACCACAGTGAGGCCGAGGAGCTCGACCACTGGCTGCTCAGCACTCGTGCCACTCTCAGTTCTGCTCTACAGCCCCAAAATGAAGACATGGACATGGAGGAGCAGCTCATTGACTGTCAGGTGAGACTGATATTTTTGATATCATCGAAGGCTGGATTGACCGCTGGAAACTGGAAAACTGATTCTGAGCTTGGCTTCTTTGGATTCACTTTTGACCATGGTAGTTAAACCAGGTTGTTGTTCTGTGTGCAGATGTTTTAAAGCTGTCCTCAAATAACACAGTCAAGAGAAAACCTGTTCTTACTACTGCCCCTGGCTCACTTTTAAAAAAGTCCTGTGCCACTTTCGTATCAAGCAGGAGCTATCACAGGCTAAAATGAAGTGTCTGGCTGCTGCACTGTTCCAGAAATAGAGCCCATCCTTGGTTTCATTCCTTTGATATTATATTACTGTTGCTATTTTAGTCATGCATAAACTGTTCAGTTGATCTAGAACAAATTTAGAGACATTTCACTGAATGTGGGACACAAAAACACAACAGACTGCGAGTCCACTAATGTCCAATAGAGTGACACTTTTGACAGGATAAGGTCAGTGGAACTGGGGTCTGACCCTTTATCCCTCATTGATGACCCTCCTCACTAGGTCCTCAAACATCCTTCAACCATCCAAAATTTACTTCACCACTTGTCCTGTTTCTATGGTAACATCACATGGAGGATAATCAGGATCCAGGGCTATAAAGCAGTGGTGGTCACTGAGCATGTGTCTCATGCAAAGGTTTTTATTCAGGCCTTTGTCAAGTTAATAATAGGGTTACATAGGAAAAGGTTCAGAACTGCTGTTTTTCATTGGAGTGATTGACTGACAAATGCTTTTGTGCGTGTGAACTCTGATTGATTTTAAATTACTTACTTTTGGTATTACACATGCTAAAATGTTTAAACATATGACCTAAACTGAAAAGCCAAAAGTGGTGTAATTAAACGTTTAAACATTCATCCTGTGATACACTATAATTGGCCTCTCAGCAAAAATAATACTAGGTCTGTCACTCAGGCAGAGGAAATCTGTGTTTAAAGTGTGTATGTGTTTGTGTGTGTGTGTCTAGCAGTTGGGCGACACTAAGCTGATTATAGCTCACATATGGCTCCTGTCGAGCTCAGGTCTAAAGGTCCAGCCCATGTGGATCCTCATCTCCAGGGGGTAAAAAGTGTCTGCAAGCGTAGATTAATACATTATAGATCCACTGGAAAGGGCAAGATGTAAGAAACTATACGAGGCCAGAGAGATGAGGTCGGGGACAGAGGTGAGAGAAACTGATGAAGAGAGCAGAAAACTCCAGGAATGAAAAGCTGAGCAAGATTATAAAATATCAATGGTTTTTATTTATTTAATGATGATGAGAACACTTGAATGTTTTATCTGATGAATGTGAGTTGTAGTAAGCAGTAGTAGCTAATTTACGTGTTATCTGCTGTAAACTATTCACTGGAGCTACCACAGTGTGTTCATTTGAACCTTTACACACTATGGCCAGAAAATCACTAAACTGTTAACAGCTCAGAAACCATTTAAATGCTGTCTCTCATGGCTCAGTTCTTAATCAAGCTGAGTTTAAGCTATTGGACACACATTGTGTTGCTGTATAAAGCAAACTCCACCTATCTTGAAGTTATGTCAGTCAAAGCAAAGGTACAAAACAACCCTATAAAAAAACTATATCAGCTAACAGGGAGAAGACATTTTGGAATTTAAGCTACAATGCCTTTTTTTTCTGGTAAGAAAGCGTGGAGACAACCTTCCCACCACATGACACAGTGACAACTCTGAATGGGAGGAAAAGAGTTTTATGAAGCTCTCTGCATTGTTGTGGAAAACCCTCTGAGGAGGACTACCAAGGGCTCTTGTACCCCTTTTGAATAAAGGAAGCACACAATCTTAATCCCGCTCTTTTCCACATCCATACAATTCCACCAGTTTTCACACACAGACTGGACAAGGAAGGGGAGGGCCCCCCTCTTGTTTCTCCTCCAAAGAAATGTAGGAGAGTGGGTGAGGTCTGTGGGAAATAACTTAAAGGGAAACATATGGTGAGCTGAAAAGAGTTAGAGAACTGATGCAATAACAAGTGAATCTAAAGAGGAGTGACACAAGTAGAGGATAAGTACACTACTAAAGAATAACACTTGTACACAGTGCACACTATGAAAGCACCCAGAATGTCAACAAATGGTGTGATTGCACATCTGTGTGCAGCTATAATGCGATAATAATGCCAATGCCAATACAAGGTGCTAGATAACACTGGATGGAGACTCTGTAGCACATTTATAATTCTTGTTTAATGATTACGGCATATTTCAAATAACTCTACAAGAATCATTTAATTATTAGTTTTTTCCATATAAGTGACTCCTGAGCCAGATGACTGATTATTATATGCTTATTTTGTTTGTTTCTTAAAATCCAAATATTAAGTTGAAAGTGATTTGAGTTGTACTGTTTTTTAACTGTGCTTTAAAAAAAATGTTTTCCTTGTGCTGCTGCTCTTCCAGAACATGTTGTTTGAGATCGAACAGAAGGTGTCGTATCTGTCCGAGCTGTCCGTCCACAGTGAGAGTTTGCTGTTGGAGGGCCGGGCTGAGACCAAGGGTGAGGCGGAGCAGCTCTCCCTCAAACTGCGCTCCCTCAAAGACAGCCTGCTGGAGCTGCAGCAGATGCTTCAGGACAAACAGGTCGACATCCAGGTGAGATCAGAAGTTTAAGTTCTTGTCCTTCCCTGTTCTGTGCCTTCACTTCCCTTCGCCTCTGTTCCCACATGGTTTTTCCATTTCCCAGTCCCCACCCCCCGTCTCTGTCACTTTTGTTGTGCTGTGTTGCATTATGTTGCATTGGTTACTGCATCAATGGTAGCATTATGCAAACACTAAAGGTCATGGCATGCTCCTTCATAAAAGTCCAGTGTTTTCCACTATGGGACAACAAGAGCCTGTGTGTCTCACAATGGGCCCTTAGACACCAGACAAAAGGGTGCTACCTCATCACATGCTAACACTAAATGTACTGCACCAGGTGTGTTTCTGATGACACAACATTTTGACCTTTTGCTTTCCAGTATATGACCAATTCACAAAAAAATTATTTAATTTCCCTAAAGGGAATTACAGCATTCACTTGACAACATAAAAGTTTACAAAACCTGTCTGGGCCTCTCAGAATACATAGCACCAAATGCTCAGGATACTGCTGCTGTGTTCTTTTCTCTCTAAGCCTCATCACCCCTTCCTCAGAAAAAAAACAAAATTCCTGCTCTCTCTTATTTTAAGGCTTTAAAAACATGAAGTGTTGAAATCCCTTTGTCTGTCTCCCAGGGGTCACTGCAGGAGCAGGAGGACAGTGAGCCAGACTCATCTCTGTCCCAGAGTCCTAACGTTCAGGATTGGCTGTCTCAGGCCCGTTCAACACGCACACAGCAACACCACGACAACCTGCTTCGACAGAGGGTAAGGGGAAGCTGAATATACCTATTCTTTGTAATAACTTACAGCAGTTCAATTACATGCACCACATGTCTGTCATTTTCAGTCTAAGTCAGTTAGAGTCATGCTGCTCATTCTTGCAAGATAATTAAATCAGAAAAGTCGGTTCTTTTTATAGATGAATCCAATTCTTATGTTACTCTAGGAGCTGCAGGAGCAAGTAGCTGAACAGAGGAAGCTGCTCCAATCTGTAGCAAGTGTCGGGGAAGAGCTACTCAACCATCAGACCACACCCAATGGGGACAGGTGCTTTTCCTCTTCTCTTATAATCCTGGCTTCTTATTTCTGTCCCTTAAAAAAGATGCAGAAACATTTCATTACATTGGTTTCTGATGCTAAAACAATGTTCACGGGACAAGATATTAGTCATTGTTACAGGAGTTATTATAAGGCCTCCCTCTCCCTCCCACAGTGAGATGTCCATCCCAGGGGGAGTGTTGCTGGAGACAGAGACGTTGTCTCCTTTGGAGCAGCTGAGACAACGCTGGGAAAATCTGAACAAAGATCAGAGCACAAAGCTGCAGCTCTCCCTGACCACCCTGGAACAGGACCAGCTCAGCCCGGTACAGATGCCATTCACTGATTTTGTGCACTGAATTTTGGTTTGTGTTGTTGCTGTTGGTCCTGTTCTCCCTCTCATGTAATTTCACGCTTTTATTGTCACGTTTGCTGCCTGACTGACCCTCATATGTCTCATATGTCACTCTTTTGTGCAGGTCCTCCACCGGTCCCGTCTGTCCAGTCCCAGTATGGTGTTTAGAGCTGAGTCTGGAAGCCAGGACTCTCAGTCTCCAAGAGTGCTGTTCGAGACCTGCAGCCAGACTCTGGAAAGAATCGCCCAAGAGGTGACGCATTAATTCAGTCTCTCTCTGTTTATAGTGTCCCAGGTACTCCCTGTGTTTTCAGTCCAGAATGTCTTACTGATAGCTTTCCCTGTAATGAGTGGATGTTATTTATTCCTCCCCACAGGCAGCAGGCAGTGACAGTAAAGTGGCAGCATCTTTAGGGGGGATGACAGTTCAGCAGGACTTGTATGCTGCAGTTTCAGCAGCTTCCTCCTGGCTGGATGCTGCTGAGAATCAGCTGCTCTCTGGTCCTGTGCTGCTGTCTGAGGATACAGAGACACAACTCACAAATCTTGAGGTAATAGGACACAAACACACTGACCACAGAAATTTAAACATATGAATCACAGCAGAGAGGAAATGTATGTTTTACTTGTAGCTTTCTAGAAAGAACTCATCTGCAGTCTTACTGTTAAGAGAGATTTTTAGACGTGATGGGTGGTGATATAATTAAAATTCTCCTGGACATAATATATTTGTGTTACCTCAACTCCTCTGTTCAGGGTCTTAATAAACAGTTGAAGGAAATGACCAAGGAGGTGAACCAGTGCAGAGATCTCCTGGGTGGAGGAGCAGGCCGGCTGTGTGGTAGAGAGGAGCAAGTTCTGATGGAGGACACCCTAGAGGGCCTGCAGGAGAGGATGGGCCTGCTGGACTCCACCCTGGAGCAGCACTGCGACAGCATGAGAGACAGGCTGCAGGAGCACTCAACTTTCCAGGTGTTGAAGCTTGAACTGTTTCATCACCAGTGTGGTTTTGATTAAGCTCCAGATGTGATGCATCTGAATTATTGTTTACCTTGTAACATTGTTTTTTCTGTCCTTTCCAGAATGAACTGAGGATGCTGTTCACAGCTCTGACTGAAAGTAAACATCAGTTGCTGCAGAAGATGGCAGGAACTGCTGACAGACCCGCATCCAAACAGATAGAGGTATGACATTGACCAAGAGCAAATACACAAACACTGAAAGTGTATTTAGAAACTTAAGAGAACTCCTGAGAAGAGATTTCTATTGAATATATATGTAACTCCTCTGCAGGCGTTGTCAGAAGTGGAGGACAGTCTGAGGGAGTTTGAGCAGAGGGTGTCTGAGCTAAAGATCAGAGCAGAAGGACTCCAGTCTGAACAAATCTCCAGCCAGGAACTACTCAAACTACAGGTAATATCACACCCTCTGAGGAATTGATTCATTTTTCCTTTAGACTGTGGGGTGTGATGTTCTTCCTTCAACCCTCTAACACTAATTATACTTAATGACTGACATGTTTTGTGTAGGATGCCTATGAGGAGCTGATGCTGATGGTGGGCTCCAGACGTAGCAGCCTGAACCACGGCTTGTCTCTCAAGGCTCAGTATGAAGCTGCACTTCATGACCTCACAGACCTGGTGGACACCGCTCAGGACAAGATGGCTGCCGACCAGAAGATGACAGTAGCCTCTGTCATAGAGGTCCAAATGTTACTGAAAAAACACAAAGTAAGGAGGGAATTGAAACAGAGTAGCATTGATTGTAATTGCCAAACTGCAATTGTTGTTTACTTAGAGGTCAATGATTTCTTTCCTCCCTTACACTGTGTTTTCTTCCGCTCCAGGAGTTCTTTCAGGGGCTGGAGTGCCACATGATCCTCACACAAACATTTTACAGTAAAGTGTCCGGTCTGGTTGCTCAGAGGGAAAGCCAGACCCTGGAAGAGACCATGGCTTTAGCCCACAGTGTGCTCAAACAGGCCCACAGGAGGGGAGTGGAGCTGGAGGGCATACTGGAGGTGGGAATTAGTAATTAATAGATGGATAATAATAAAATAAAATAAATACAAATAAATACAAAATCATCTGGTAGGGATAAAATAAATCACACTCTTATTTGTCCTCTGTTCCTGTACAGTCATGGAGCAGGCTTGTTGAAGACTACCAGGCCCTGTGTAGGCAGCTGGAGGCAGTGGAGTGTAGCATCCCCACTGTAGGTCTAGTGGAAGAGACAGAGGAAAGACTCACTGAACGTATCAGTCTCTACCAGGTAATTAACTTTATACAGACTGGTTAAACATACGTGCACAAATAAATCTGTCTATGCAGTATCAAGATCTCTTCCTCTAAAGTCGTGCTTGTTAGAATATTGAATTTTGTCGGATCAGTCATTTATCTGTCTTCCTCCTCTAGCGTCTGAAGGCCAGCCTGACAGAGCATCAGCCCCAGCTGTACCAGGTTCTGGAGGAGGGCAAGAGGCTCCTCCTGTCTGTCGGCTGTTCAGACTTAGAGAATCAGCTGACCCAACTGGGGGAGCACTGGCTCTCCTCCACCACCAAGGTCAACAAGGAGCTGCATCGCCTCGACTCCACGCTGAAACACTGGAGCAGGTCAGGCTCAGAGTTTGATTCGATTTGTGATGTCAAGAATTAAATCTTAAGTAATATAATAATATTGTTTTGGTCTATAAACTTGTTTGTGATACTTGGAGGCTAAATACTTTTTAAAAAATGATCCCTTTCCTAAACTAAATTAAGTTACATATACCCTACATTTCAGGTACCAGAGTGAGTCAGCAGAACTGAGCCACTGGTTGCAGTCGGCTCTGGACCGGCTTGAGTTCTGGACCACCCAGTCAGTAACAGTGCCTCAGGAGCTGGAGACTGTCAGAGACCACCTCTATGCCTTCCTGGTTAGTTATCACATCAGCAGCAATTATGCACCACAGATGTAATATCTATATACAATATTCAGATAATTTTCATGAATGTATGGTTAAACTTCTCCTAACTTCTGGGTCTGACAGGAGTTTTCCAAGGAGGTGGATGCAAAGTCATCTTTGCGTTCTTCTGTGCTGAGCACAGGAAATCAGCTTCTGCGATTGAAGAGGGTAGATACAGCTGGTCTGAGGACAGCGCTGGGCCAAATCGACACTCAGTGGGCTGAGCTGTTGACCCGTATTCCTGTTGTACAGGAGAAGCTGCACCAGGTCTGAGAACCGCACCTGTCACACTAGAATGATTGTTGTAGTCTCATTTAAATTCTGAGAGATTTTGGTAAAAATCCTTACTGATGGTGACCATGCCTTGTTTTGACTGTTTGCACCCTCAGCTGCAGATGGAGAAGCTGGCATCACGGCACGCCATCACAGAGCTGATGAGCTGGATCTCTCTCATGGAGAACATCATAGCTGAGGACCAGGACAAGATCATGGGAGCTGTGGGCTCAGAGGTGGTCCAGAACTTTCTGCAGAAATATAAGGTACAAAACTGCATCATGTGTTGCAGTCAAAGTGTCCTGTAATTCTACACCTCAGGCTGTGCTGCAGAGCCATCAGTCTCTGTTACACGTCTCTTACCTCCCTCATCAGTCTCATAATGGGTCATTTGTGTTTCACAGGGTTTTCGCATTGATCTGACCTGTAAGCAGCTGACTGTGGACTTTGTTAACCAGTCCGTGCTGCAGATCAGCAGTCAGGATGTGGAGGGAAAGCGCAGTGACAAAACAGACTTTGCTGAGAAGCTGGGAGCTATGAACAGAAGATGGCAGATACTGCAGGGGCTTATTGCTGAAAAGGTAATGATTCAGTTACAGAGCAGTCAAGAATTAGACCTGAAATTTGAGTTTTTTTCATAATTCTGATTTTTTTTTTTTTTTTTTGTATTTTAGATTCAGACACTGGAAGGACTTTTGGAAAGTTGGTTAGAGCATGAAAATGGAGTCCAGGCCCTAAAAACCTGGCTCACACTACAGGAGGAAAAGCTGAAGAAGAGACACAGGATAGAGGATGTAGCATCGGTGCAGAATGCACTGAAAGATTGTCAGGTATGGATACAGCAACTCTATGAATAACAACATCTTTTTAAGCTTTTTAAACTTTCATGAACCAAACTAAATGAAATTATGTCATTGTCACAGGAGTTGGAGGAATTAGTGAAGGAAAAAGAGAAGGATCTAGAGAAAGCAGAGGAACGTGGAAATGCTCTCATTCAGGATAAGAAAGGGGCAACCTGCTCTGTCGTCAAGGAGACTCTCAAAGGCCTGAACCAGTCCTGGGCTCATTTGGACCACATGGTGAGTTTTTTGGATCCTTTACCCTTGTGGTTGCCTAAATTTTGCTTTGCATTGCAGTTGTAGACACTTAAACATTTTGTGTCTCTATCAGATAAGTCAGATGAAGGTCAGCCTGAAGTCGGTGCTGGAACAGTGGACACTGTATCGGCGAGCTTCAGAGGAGATTAATGGTTACCTGATGGAGGGGAGGTACTCTGTGTCCAGGCTGCAGCTCCTGAACGGGTCTTTAGAGGCGGTGCAGCAGCAGGTGGAGAGTCTGGAGGTGAGGAGAGCAGAAAATAGACCCTGGAAAAGTGGGACAACTTTGAAAAAAAGGATGCATGAAGTCATCCTTGATGTGCATCCTTGAAGGACATCTAAACAGTGTTCAGACACAATGCAATTAACACTGAAGATGACTGTATTTTCTGTGGCTGTCCTGTGTTATTTAGAACCTGCAGGAGGAGATGGATAAACAGGAGAGCAGTTTGAGGAAATTTGGCTCCGTAACGCATCAGCTACTGACAGAGTGCCACCCATCTGTGGCTGAAACCCTCAACAGAGCCCTCAGGGACGTCAACATCAGGTAGGATAACAAGAATGTGTCTTCAAATCAAATTGTTTCTCAGCCTAGTCCAGCGGGCGACCTAAGCTCCAGATATAACTCCTTTCTTTTTCTCTGTTGTAGGTGGAACAGCTTGCTAGAGCAGATCTCAGAGCAGCTGAGGAGCAGTAAAGCCTTGCTGGGACTGTGGCAGCGCTACAGGACATTATATGGCCACTGTGTGACAGCGGTTCAGAAACAGGAAGACCATGCCGACCGCCTGCTGAAGAGCGCCACAGACAGGGAGATCACAGAGGAGGAGAGCATCACCTGGATAGAGGACTGCAATGTGAGTTGAAACAACTTTATGTTCTAGTACATAATGGTGTCAACATTTCTTCAGTGTTTTTGTATATATTACCTCTCAGTACACAGGATTAGTTTTAGATCTGTGTTTAAAGTATGCATTTTCCTCATAGTGTAAGAGGAAGCTGAGAACCCTCCCTCCTTGCAGTCTCCTTTGGTTTCTAAGACCTTGTGAATTAGCTCTAAAACGGCTTGTCAGCTCACTATGAGGATTCACAAAGCCTGCATCGCCTCTGCAGAATACCAAATTGCACCATGTCCTTTTGTCTGCTTGAATGTAGACTCACTGCACCATCTAACAAAAGGCTTTTGGTCACGAGACTGCAACAGAAGAGGCAGGCCCCTGATTTACACTACAGAGGTCTCCCACTGTCGTGCCCAGCTTGTAGGGCCCTGCTGCGCAATGATGACTACAGACACACTGTCCTAATACTGTAGGCAGACAGTTGTTTGACTTAAGATTACTGATGCATATTATTGGTGGACACTTAGGTGATTAAGAATTCAGCGTTGTCAGTGACTTACTGAAACCCACAGTACACACAACCCCTTGTTTTATTAATCCTAAATGTGCTGAATATGAAACTGTGATATCCATGACTTCAGCAAAAGGATGGAATTACCCTCTTTGAGTGTGGAAAAAATACACCATGCTTTGATAAATCTAATCCTTTCAAAAAGCCACTGGATTAACATAAAAATTTATAAAATGTGACAGTTACTCTCAGATGCTAACACAATATGTGCCTCCAGTGACTGCTCAGGCATTCAGTATCCATGTTCCTAACTTGTCTCTCTGTTTCAGGCATGCCTCGGGGACCAGGCGTCAGTGCAGGAGTCCCTCCAGCAGCTGCAGTCTTTAGGCGAACAGCTGAAGAGCCAAGTCGACGCCTCCTCCTCTGCAGCCCTCCAGTCAGACCACCTGTCACTCACACATCGTCTGGTAACGCTGGAGCACGCCCTTCACAGGCAGCAGGAAGTACTGCAGGTGGGATGGATAGGCAGCATGACAAACACGTTATCTCTCAAACACATACGATTGATTATTATTACAGCTTTTTTTTCTCACTCTGTCTGTCTTTGTTTTTAGTCTGGATCTCAGGCCTGTGATGGTTTCAGAGAGCAGTTGGACAAATTGATTTGTAAGGCTGAGGAGGCTGAGGAGGTGTTGAAGGAGTGTGACTCGGTGGGCTCACCTGAGCTCCATGTGGTCCAGGCACGAATGGAAAAACTGAAGGTACAAAACATGCTGCTGTTTTGGTTATTGTTATATCCTGTTTAAGGATCAGCTGCGTTTTCACCAGAATGACTGTTCATCTTTATGTTTTAAAGGACATTTGATCTTCTGAAAGTGTCTGATAATGTATTTCCAGGTTCACCTGTTGAAGTTGAGCAGTTTATCACCAGACCTAGAGCGGGTTAATGAGTTGGTGTACAGACAACCAGTCAGTGACAAGGATGTGAAACAGCTGCAGAGTCTCAACAGAGCCTGGGCGGCTCACTGTGCTCACCTCACTGAGCGGTTCAGGTAGGGGTGTTTATTGATTAACAAAGTGGTTACTAAAGAGTTAAGAGTGATCTATACAGATCAGTCCGTACAAATCATATTCATATGTTCTCTATTTCTGAATTGTAAAGATTTATAGCTGATCTGTAAAATACATACAAACTCTTAATTACATCATAAACTATTGATAAAGTTAGAAGTGACAGTGTGTGGAATTCCTATTATAAAGTGGGACAAATCTTAATGCTGTGCCTGAATCTTAAACTGAATGTTGATGTTGCTTGCGTTGGTAACTTTCCTTTGTCCCCTCTCCAGTAAACTGCAGGCGGTGGTGCTCCAGCAGCAGAGCTTCCTCCAGAAGTGTGAGGCCTGGATGGATTTCCTGTCTCAGACTGAAAAGAAGTTGGCCGCCGAGATCTCTGGCAACTACCAGAGTCTGTTGGAGCAGCAGAGAGACCACGAGGTGAGAGAAGCATAGAAAGTTCGCAGTGCACTAATCAGTGTCCTTTCATGTGCAGTGTTGTTCTTCATTAATATGTGCATGTCTTCTTACAGTTGTTCCAGGCAGAGATGTTCAGCAGGCAACAGATTCTCTACTCCATCATCAGTGATGGCCATCATATGTTGGACCAGGGACAAGTTGATGACAGGTAAACACACAGGACAAAAAAAACTGTTTAATTACTTTACCTGTCTCTAGAAAATACAGGTCCTCACTCTTGTCCCACCAACAGAGATGACTTCAGTCTGAAGCTGGCCTTGCTGAGCAATCAGTGGCAGTGTGTGGTGAGGCGGGCTCAGCAGCGAAGAGGCATCATCGACAGTCTGGTTCGTCAATGGCAGAACTACCGGGAGATGGCAGAGAAGCTGCTGCGATGGCTCCAGGAGGTGACCCATGATCCAGATGTTCATCAGCCAGGAGAAGCAGTGGCTCTGCAGCAGGCGAGAAACCTGTTAGACCAGATACAGGTAGGTTACCATGCTAGGGAGGAGCTGATGAAGGTTTTTACACAATATCTCATTCAAATTTCTAATCGCCTCTGAAATTATTTCATTTAAAATATTCATGGTTTATTGTTTCAGTCACCATTCCAATTAAAATTAGTTTCAGGCAGTGTCATGGATTAGATTGAGAATGCGCTCAGAGATTCACACTCCCAGCTCCACCTCTCTCTGAGCTAATTATGGTCTTATAATACCTGTTTGCATTTTTTATAAGGTCGCTGTAAGGTGACTTTAAGCCAACATGCTTCATGTCAAGTTTCTAACTACACACTGCAGCTTGGCACTCTTTACTAATAAACCCATACCCCTTCTCCAACCATAGACTCCCTTAGTTAACCTGTACCCCTTCTCCCGTTTGTCCCTGTCTTCGCTCCTCCAGCTGAGGGAGCGAGTGCTCCAGAGGCAGCAGGGAGGCTACATCCTCACTGTGGAGGCTGGCAGGAGCCTGCTGCTGTCAGCCGACGCCAGGGCCGAGTCCACCCTGCAGGCAGAGCTGATGGAGATTCAGGAGAGGTGGAGGCACGCTCACCACTGCCTGGATCAGCAGAGGAGGGAGCTGCATGGCCTGCTTAAGGTCAGAGAAAAATACACTTGGAATAATTGTAATGTAGAGCGGGTTGCTACTAATCAGAATGTGGTTGGTGGTTTGATCCTCCGCTCCTCCAGTTAATGTGTTGAAGTGTCCTTGGGCAAGATATTGACCCCCAAATTGTCTCTGATGGCTGTTTCATCAGTGCATGTGGATGTGATGTATGTATGTGTGAGAGAATGGGTGAGTGTGTAGTCTTATAAAAAGCTTTGACTGCTTGCCAAGACTGCTTTATAAGTCCAGTCCATTTATCATTTATATGATAATGGAGCTTCATTCACATTCCTGGGTGACTATCACCATGATAGTTGCTCTGTAATGACACTTTGTGAGGTTAAAAATATTGCTAATGGGCCTACTCTTGTGAGTATGCGAAGCCTCATTTGAGCACAGTCTGTTATTCTGTGTTTCCAACATGCTACAGTGTAAAGGTACCTGTGAAGGGTGTTGAAGGGCATCAGCCCATCTGAGCCCTTGATGAGCTCACGTGTAGGACGGTGAAACCAGGTTGTCATATGAATTACGTAACATTGCACATCAAGTCCTGAAAAGAAGTCAGAGATTGAGATGGAGCACACTCACTTCCTTACATAAATTGCTAAGCATCATGCACATATGTGCATGCAAACCTGCACTCAGTCACTGATGCTTAAGAATTACAAAATGGGTCAAATGAACAAGGATAAAAGTTCCAGCCGAGGGCACACATCTGCATAAGCACACACACACACACACAGACTGTGGACACTGTGCAGTCAGATGTAAGGATCTGAACCCTGTGAGTTAGATTTTCCAGGCTGAGATAGAGCCATGTTTTCATAGGGAGAGTGACGCAGTTTAAAAGATTTGTCTGGGAATTGGACATTTTGTCAAAGGTGGTCCTATTTTCTTTTTTTTTCGGGACCTTATTGTCCCACTGTCTTAGTTACAGTCTTTCTGTCATGCTTGGTTTACGCTTGAAGAACAGCTTCTATTCTCGTCCTGTCCCATGTTCTTTAACCATGACTCTTGCCTCAGGTATTCTACTTTGCCTCTGCATCGCTTACCAAATATTACCCTGTTTTACCCTGCAGTGGATTGTTGTTCAGAATCTAAATATAGCTGTAATCTGTCCCCTCTGGAGTAGAACCTCCCTCCTTTGTTATGAAGTCGTATTAAGTCTCCTCTTTGCTGGGTTATTGCTGTATCACTCCGTGCAGTGCCGCCGCTTGAGATGTGCAGAGCTAAGTAGGCTATCTATGGCATGGTAATTGATGTGGCATGACTGCAGCCTTTGGTTGTGTGTGTGTGTGTGTGTGTGCGTGCGTGTGTGCACATAATTGCAAATATATGTGTGTCAGCTTATAATTCTGTGTTCTGTGTTTTACTGATTCTACTGATGCTGAAAGAATTTAAAGCAGCTCTGAGTCTAAGAAATTGTAGAAATTTGCAGTCTGATTGTGTGTTTGTGTTTATGGTCTCAGTTTTAATGTGCGTGTGTGTGTCTGTGTTTGTAGAACTGGGAACGTTGTGAGAAGGGCATTGATGCGTCACTGGAGAAGCTGAGGGCCTTCAAGAGGAAGCTGTCTGTGCCACTGCCTGACCACCACGAGGAGCTGCACTCAGAGCAAATCAGATGCAAGGTGAGGAGCACATAACACGCACATACACACAAACACATACACAGGCACACACACACAAGCGTACACTACTCTACCCTTTTAATCCTATGGGGACAAACAGATAAACAGACAGACTGGGAGCCATGAGGAGAAAAAAAACATCATCATCTATCAGCTGCTGTTTCATTGTGTGACCTTGTTTGTTTGATTTTCAATTTCTTGGTTTATAGATTGTTTATTCTCTAGAGGGGTTACAGCATTTGATTGTTGCTGGACTGAGAGAACAGGGATGCTTGTAATGTCTTTGTTCAGCAATCACTTCTCTTTTTTATGTGAAAAGTCACATTATGATTCCCTGTGGTTTGTGTTCACCGCTGGACATTGGAGGCCGTGATATTTCATTCCTGACACGTCCCCAGCTCCTCGGAGGGGAGGAGGAGGAGGAGGAGGAGGCGGAGGGGGGCAATGAGTGTAGCTGCACATAGTATCAGCTGAGGAGAGAGAGGGGGTGGGGAGAGAGGCTGCTTGCGCATGAGACTAAGCAGGAAACAGAGAGAGAGAGCATCCCTGCTTGCTGTGGGGGTGTGTGTCTGTGTGTGTGTATGCTTCCTTTTGTGCGTGTTGCGTAATGGAGACATTCTCTGGGTCGACAAATAATTGCAGCACAGCAAAACCGTCACAGTGACGGAGGAGATACAAGGTTAGATGATTCTGTTGCCTTATCCTGAATTCTTGAATATAGCTGATGTATTTTCATTATTTATAACATGTTAAGGTTTTTTGATGCTATTTCCTCAGCTGTGCTTTTCCTACTTTCCTGCCAGGCCAGTCTGAGAGCAGATATTCATTGAAGGCTCTGTGTTGTTGTAATATTTTTTTGTAATGGCATAATTTCATCTCATGTGGATACAGGAGCTGGAGAGCAGCGTGGAGGGTTGGACCGATGACCTCCCTTCCTTGTTTCGTCTGAGGGACTCCTTGGAGGGCGTGGTCAGTTCAGATGACATCACTGTCCTACAGGAACGCCTCCAGCTGTTACAGTGCCAGTGGGAGGAGGTCTGCCATCAGGTAAATACTCAGTACACGTGCGTCTGAGGTTTATTTCTCTTGGGATTTTCGAAAGTGTAGTTTATTTCCCAGTAAGTGCTCTGTATTTTTGTTTCCTCGCTCTCTCTGAGTAGATTGAATTCTTGAACCGCTGCCTTGAGCTCTGAGCAGAACCAAGTAATTTGAGCCACTTCTAAAATAAAGAGAGGCCTTATCTATGTTGAGAAATTTTGGCTTAAGGGAGTTTGCATATTCCCACTTAGTGCCCATCCTCACCGAAGACAGAAAAACTAACAGCTGTGGTGCATTTGGTGTAGAGTTAGAGTTCAGCTGTGGCTAGCTTTCCATATCCATCGCTAACACTTAAGGCAAGTTAAGTAGTTTGGTGTTTGTGTGTTAAATCAAATCTTTTATTAATTCAGTGTCCTTTATCTTCCACCAATGATATTCTTTCTCTAAATCTTAATGCCAGCTATATTGTCAAATTCCATTAGTCTTTTTGAGTCATATATTCTCACCCTTGCTGTCTTTTTCTCCCTGTCCCCCAACAGCTTTCCCTGCGCAAGCAGCAGGTGAGCGAGAAGCTGAATGAGTGGGCCGTGTTCAATGAGAAGAACAAGGAGCTGTGCGAGTGGCTCACACAGATGGAGAGCAAGGTCTCTCAGAATGGAGACATCAGCATTGAGGAGATGATTGAAAAACTGCGCAAGGTGATTTTGGCATGTGGGCCAATACATACATGATGCACACACATAGAAATGATTGAACACAACACATTTATTCATGCAGACACCTTGAGTCCAGATGGTTTGCTCCATTTCAAGGTCTAGGTCACTGCCATGCATTGCATATAGGCTACTTATAATAATAGTGAATAGTTAGTTGTTAAAGATACCAGGTGGAACTGTAATAAGAAAAACTGTATCATCTGAATGCAGCTACGTGATATTAAATTAAGCTTCACTTCTACACATCTGCCTCCCTGATGCACAGCTCCATGAATGCACACTAGCTCCATGTGTTAACCTGTTTGGTGTTTTTCCCCCAGGACTACCAGGAGGAGATCAGCGTAGCGCAGGAGAACAAGCAGCAGCTGCAGGTTATGGGCGAACGCCTGGCCAGGGCCAGCCAGGACAGCAAGGCAGCCGAGATCCAGCACAAACTCAGCAAAGTCAGCGAGCGCTGGCAACACCTGCTGGACCTCATAGCTGCCAGGTGGGTGCACGAAACTGTGGTGAACAGGTGCAGAGTGTTGACTGAGTTTATGTTGTCTCTGTGAAGGTGGAAAGGAAACTCTTTAAAATTGCTTGTGTCCTCACGGTAAAAGAGTTCAGGGTCAGTCCCACAGATTATGGGTAACATCAATTAACATGAGTTTGTTCCCTGACGAATGGAGGCTGTTGTGGGTAGAAAATATAAGATACTCCTCCTAGTGGTGAAGGGCTTACACTAGTGAAGGCATGTCTTGGCCTAACTTTGTCTCCATGGTAACCCTGCTGACACTCAAGGACACGTGACGAGGGGAATTCATTTTCCCACAATGCTGCTGAGGCATTTCCTGAGCTCCTTACTGGTGTCAGTGGGACTTCTCAGTGGAGTTGTGAACCAAGCAGAGAGGTCGCATTCCTCGTCTCCTCTCTTCCATTTGTTCCTGCCTCTTTTTTTTTTTTTTGTCACTTTGGATGCTTCTGTTTAACAGAGTTGGAACCAGTTTGCCACCAAGTCAAATCCAGAGTTCACGTTGAAGCAGCTGTTGACGAGACACAGGATTCATACTTTATCATGTTGATTTGATGAAGGAACCAAAAAGTCTTTCTGAATGTTGTGAATTGAAAATGACCTGATCCCAAACTTTGACTCTTACCACGTCGTACTACCCCTCCTCCTCCTCCCTCTGTCTTTTTTCCTGGCTGTTGCCCTCTGGGACTGTCCTGGAGGAGGGAAGAGAGGGAGGACAATGTGTGACCTCATTCAGACAGCTGCACTCACTTGGTCTCTCATTTTAAAAAAAAAAAACAAGGACAGACACAGGAAGCAGAAAGAGTCATTAAACATTTTCTTTAGAATCATTTTTATCTTGCAGAAATGTTTTTGACAATTTTTGGAGTTTTTTATTTTCTGAAGAGATGAGAATCTTACTTTTATTCTCCTGCAAACATGGTTTACCAGAAAACTTTTCTTCAGCATTGCGCACTTTGGACCGAGCTTTATTCACACGGAGTCTACAGCCTTTGCTTCTGTCCACACACTCTCTGTGTGTATTTGCTGTGCGATACTCCAACACAGGCCAGCTCTGTGGCACATGCCTCTGACTGTAAGTCTCGTTTTAGAAACAGCAGCACTTGTCACTCTCAGGCAGTCACACACACACACACACACACACACACGTCTGTTTGGAGTTCTCTTTTTTTAACCTTGGAGGGCAGCAGTTGAGAAGTCACAGTTGTGCCACCCCTCCACTACCTGCTGGCCCTCCCCTCTCTCAGTTTAGAGAAAGTCCCATGTGGAGTTAGCAGACAAAAGGAGAAGAGTGTTTGGATCGACACCGTAACACCTCTCGAAGTTCTCGTTGGGAATTCTGCACCCACATGGTTTTGGATTTGGGAACGGATAATATGGCAGGATGCTCGAGCGAGGAGGATCTGCCAGACTGCGACTGTGATGTCAACAGGCAGGACGAACTAGAGAATTTATGTTGAAGTTGTTTTCTTGCAAGATGATTTAACTCTAAATTAGCCTTGTGTTGTTTCAACCAGTCTGTTCCCAGCAGAGGGTGGAGATGTCAGTACAATAACTTCCAGACAGTTCAGACAATAGCTGAGTGTTAATATTAGAAGGAGTGTGAGTCATGTTTTTTCTGAATGACTCGGTGGAATGAGGCTGCACAAGCCTACACAATGTGCAACTTAAACACATAAGTATTATTTGCAATTAGTGTTTGACTAGGGTTTAACTGCTGTGTCCCGCTGTCTGCTGCATTGTTAGAGGTTCAATAGGACGTTTAGGAAATTTCAAGAGAGTAGCGGGTATTAGGTGGAGTGTGCCCGTTGTTTATGTAATGACGAACAGGCTCCACCTTCATTCTGATCAAGTCTGACATTGCATTGCTTTGCATTGCTTTGCAGGGTGAGGCGTTGAATGTTAAACTTGCTTGGCAAACTGATGATGTCAGAGCTCCATGCTGGCTAATTTAAACAACACAACCACGTATTAAAGATTGCAGTGGTCAGAGTTGGGAAATGTCTGGTGTCTGCAGATCCAAAATGGTTCCCAGTTGTTGCGCTGGGGTCAAATGAGGTTTTCATCACTTCCCAACAAAAATATCTGCACAGATCTGAAAAAAAAACTCTCCTACTCATGTTACTCCTGTCCTCTGTTTGGCTGAACATGGACCAGAGTAGCTCTAGTGTTTTTTATACTAATAAAATTTTCTGTGGTAGTCAGACATTGTTATATCAGTGATATGTTCAGTATGGCGTCAAGTCTAAGAATGTTGTCATTCTTTTTAAAAACTTTTCATGCCCTTAACATTGATATCAGCTGAATACACTTTCATACACTTTGATCCTAATTGTAGTTGATTTACCAGCCTGTCTTCTAGTGTTGTTGTGGTAATGTTACCACACTGACTGTGTGAATTGTCTGTCAACAAATTTCTTCCATACCAGACTGTCTGCGTTACCGTTTACAGCTGTCCCTCATGTGTCGACTCTGACTTTGTTTCTGTACCAGGGTGAAGAAGTTGAGAGAGACCCTTGTCGCTGTGCAGCAGTTAGACAAAAACATGAGCAGCCTGCGGTCCTGGCTGGCTCACATCGAGACGGAGCTGTCCAGGCCCATCGTCTACGACATGTGTGACGACCAGGAGATTCAGAGGAAGCTCAACCAGCAGCAGGCAAGTGGAAGCACATGCACACACAAACAGTCCTGGGCTACAGTGATTAGAAAGAAAGTGAATGATTTGTTTACAAGTCCTAGACGGATGCAGCGCTCATGATAATGATAAAGAAATTTGCATCACTTGACCAGCATGTGGCAATAACATCCTGTCTTGCTCCATAAGTGAATACACAAACACTCTGATGTACAAGCAGGCACTTTGTTGGTGGAAAATGAGTGACACTGATGCACATGAGGAAATCATATCATGACTCACGGATACATGTCCGCTGTTTGTTTGAAAGTAGCCTACAGTAGGTGTCAGTGTTCTTCCTGTTGCCAAGATGCCGCTCTAAATCTGGACTGGACTCTGGGAACCCACTGACCTCTTTTCTCTCCTGAACACAAGCATGTAGTTTACCAGGCAGACTGTGCACTTCCTGTATTCTGTGGGGAGACATTTGCTGAACTGCACAGGGGAAGATGACGTTCAATCACCGCCTCTTTACAACTTAAAGCAACATACGATTACATGCAGAAGTGCAACCTTTGAGTGCTAGAAAAATTGAATTGTAATTGTCACTGATTTGTAGGAGCTGCAGAGGGACATAGAGAAACACAGCACAGGTGTGGCGTCTGTGTTGAACCTGTGTGAGGTCCTCCTCCACGACTGCGATGCCTGCTCCACGGAGACAGAGTGTGACTCCATCCAGCAGGCTACCAGAGGGCTGGACAGACGCTGGAGGAACATCTGCGCCATGTCCATGGAGAGGAGGCTCAAGTAAGTGCAGCATAGATAAATGCATGTAATCACAGAAAGTTGGTCATTCAGTATGTTAGAAATATAAATGTGTATCCACTTAATACCAACCGAATCCCGTTGCCTTCTGTAGGGATGCTGTCATACTTTTGGCCGTACAATCATATTTTCATATTAAAGAGAATTTATCCATGACATGAGTGATTTTTCTTTGCAGGATTGAGGAGACGTGGAGGTTGTGGCAGAAGTTTCTGGATGATTACTCCAGGTTTGAGGACTGGCTGAAGACCTCAGAAAGGACGGCTGCTCTGCCGAACTCCTCTGGAGTTCTTTATACCGTCGCTAAAGAGGAGCTGAAGAAGTTTGAGGTGTGTTTATTTCACTTTCATTATCAGAATGTTGAGTAAAAGACCCCAGATTTTACACTGTTTGCACATAGCAAAGTGTGTGAGTGAGGTGAAAGTATGGCTGGTTTTAAAAGAAACATCTGCTGTATGCACTGAAAGTTGAAAAATTTCCTGTCAGATATTTAAATTCCACCTTGTGAGCAAAATAAATTTTGAGGCAGAGAGAATCACCGCAGGGGAAAGGAAACAGAGAGAGGGAGAGAGAGAAGTGTCATGTTACTGAAACTCGTCTGCACCGGTCTGCTCAGCTGCTGCAGTCCATCACTGTGCACGTGCACATTCCTGCAAGCTCACTGTCTTGTCTGGATCATCGCCATCTGCCCTGCTCGTGCCTGATTGAAAAGTTCATTGGGTTAAATATAAACATTTTAGATTCAAGTTTTGCTATATTGCAATTTACCTAACTATTACATGAAGTGAAACAAAATACTGTTTCTCACCAGCTCCTGTCAGTGCATTAAAAGGGACTACAATAAACATTTAGAATAAAAATGTTTGATGCAAAAATGTACCATTTCTTAGATATTTGCTGGAATGTATTACTTAAGTTTATGTGTGTTTTCATTGCAGGCCTTCCAGCGTCAGGTGCAGGAGTGTCTCACCCAGCTGGAGCTCATCAACAAACAGTATCGTCGTCTGGCCCGGGAGAACCGCACAGACTCCTCCTGTCGCCTCAGAGAGATGGTGCATGATGGGAACAAGCGATGGGATAACCTGCAGAAGAGGGTGGCTGCCATCCTGCGCAGACTCAGGGTAACATTACTTTAATCATTTTGAAGTCACTGGGGAATATATGGAATTAACCTGAAAGCTGATTTCGTCTCCAATATCACTCACAAGCTCCTATTCTTTTATTCTGTTAGGTCTCAGGCAGTATTAATAAATAATAGCTTTGCTGCTTCATACCATTCACATTCAAATTTATTTTGGAGGAAGGGTCAATTCACTTCAATTCATTCAATCACGCATCACCGAAGAAATGTTGTTTGTGTCTCTGTGTTCATGCAGCACTTCATCAGCCAGAGAGAGGAGTTTGAGACGGCTCGGGACAGCATCCTGGTGTGGCTGACAGAGATGGACCTCCAGCTCACCAACATAGAGCACTTCTCCGAGTGTGACGTACAGGCCAAGATTAAACAACTGAGGGTGAGACGGAGATTTGGTTCTTAGACGACACAAAAAGCCAAGATGATGCAGGGCACAGTCCATATAATATAGTTCAATATAGTTTCTCTTGTAGGAATTAGATGAGGTAAAAATTTAATTATTGGGATATAAAATGGGAAAAAATGCAGTGTAATGTAATGATAAAGTAAATTTGCAAAGCTCTTTGCTGAAATGAAATAATGTTTTTCACTTCTTAAGTTCAAATAACAAATATTTTCTGGGTAAAGTTCCTCAAATGCAAATATTTGTTAGATGTCACGTTTTCATCACAGTAAGTTTTAATACTCATGTGTGTTTCTCAGGCCTTCCAGCAGGAGATTTATCTGAACACGGGGAAGATTGAGCTGGTGTTCAGGCAGGGTGAATCTCTGATCGAGAAGAGTGAACCTCTGGATGCGGCCGTCATCGAGGAGGAGCTGGAGGAGCTGCAGAGATACTGTCAGGAGGTCTTCGGGCGAGTTGACAGATATTACAAGAAACTCACACGTCTGCCGGTGAGTTCAGATACACTGATGGTGCATCATGTTGCATTAAGACATGCTGCCATGTAACAATCAGTGTGTAGCAGAGACGTGATGTTGTGACAGTGAGGAGTTGACTCAGGGAACTTGGATCTCTCTGTAAACACATTACAAAATGAAGACTACAGCTGTCGTCCTTCACCTGCTGTGACATGGTGAAAACACGAGTGCGGCATAGTTTCACACTGACAGCTGGTCAGGAGCAGAATACACACTCATTATATCAGGAAAGTAACAGTCAGTACAGCACACGCGCTCACCTCAAAGTGACTCACAACCCATACTCTAACACTTCTTAGTCACACATAGTTGGAAATCTAATCAAATTCACAGTGTTGGGTGTGTTTTCATTTTCTTTCCCTCCTGTTATCGTTTCCACTCCGTCTCTCACAGCTGGCAGATGATGAGCTCGACGGCTCAGACAGAGAGCTGGACGTAGAGGAAAGTGCCGACCTCTCTGAGCTGCAGTGGGGCGACTCCTCTTTGCCCCGGACATCCAGCCGTCAAGCCACGGCTACGGCCGCCCTCATCCGGGCCGATCGCTCGGGACGAGACACTCCGGCCAGCGTGGACTCCATCCCGCTGGAGTGGGACCACGACTACGACCTGAGCAGAGGTCTGGAGAGCCCTGGAGGACGAGGCCATGGGGAAAGGAGCAGAGGGCAAGAGGAGGAGGATGAGTATCTGAGGACAGCTGCCACAGTGCTGTCAGGTAGGTCCAACTTTAGGGACTCTGATTGGTTTAATAGAAACATACTGATTTCTTGTGGATGTAAATCTGTTTTTATCTTAAACCCAAAGTATTTCCTAAGATCTTTGTTGGAAAGAACCATATGATTCAGTAATTATTGGAGACATTTTTATTGAGTAAAACATAAAACAATAAAATTTACTGCTGAGTAATGAATGAAAGTATATATATATTTACATGATATTGAGGAGGTAAGTTAAGGATATTCCTGCCATTTGAAGGCATTTGAAAAAATATATATATGTATTATTAGCTATATATAACAGCTTGGAAGATAATAAAGCACAGAGAATCAAATTATTACACAAACTTGTATTCCAAGATTTGTAACATAGTAACAACAAAAATCTTCTACACAAACTTTCACAGGAAATACAACCCATACAAACTAAACAAATTTCAAAAAGCAGTAATCTAGCGTGAGGAAGTGAGTGCCAAATCTTTTTAGATTCACAGGGATATCACATTTAATCATGTCCACATCTTGAGCAGTTTATGTTTTATGTCTCTCTTCTCAGACGTAGTTATCCCAGAGAGTCCTGAGGCCTATATAAAACTGACTGAGGACACACTGAAATCGTCCTCTGGTAGGCAACAGCAGCCTTGTGGTGCTGATGAGGAAGAGCATGCCATGAGCTACAGCTAAACAGGCTTTTGTAACAGAAGTCTATCATCATACTAGGAAACATCATTAAAGCTGCATGCCCCACCATCTAGACAAATCTTTATGTATCTCCTTGCTGATGACACCATTGCATGCTGAGGTCTTGCTCACTAAATACCAATTTAAACCATTGCATTTTTTTATATTGTCTTTAATTTTTTTCCCTTCATTTCACAGCTAATATCATGTTGTAACTTGATTTCTCTGTTCTCTCTGTCATGCTGTGCTACCTGTGCATGCCCCCACAGCATCAGTCTAAACCACCCACCCGATAACAAATACTTTGTCTTTTCCAAAACAACAAAAAAAAACCTGCAATCTTCATATTTCCTGACTCTGTTGTGGTCTCTGTGCAGGTGAACCTGGTCAGCTTGAGGCCAGTCTGAGGCAGCTGGACCAGGCTCTGGATGCAGGACGATATCACCTGCAGCAGCGAGAGGCCAGCGCCAACCGCTCCAGCCCTGACATTGACTCCACCTACATGGGATATGTGAGTGAGAAGTCCATCATGCTGAGACACTCCAGACAGGCCAAATCTTACATCCACAGACACTTATTTTATTCACACGATGAAAATGTTTCATAGGAAACAAAAAAAGACAGAAGAAGCTGATGCAGTAACATCACACTCATGGGTGTTTTTGTTGATATAATTATTTTATTCTTCAATTAGTTAAATAACATTTTTAAACAGCCTCTAAACACTTCTAACTCTGATTTCAGATGCGTCTGATGGGAGAGTGCAGAGGCAGCATAGATGCTGTGAAGAGAACAGAAGGAGAGCTGACTGAAGATGACGATGACATGCCAGGACTCACCAACCCCACCAGCACGGACACGCAGAGTGCAGGTCAGTTACACAAACACACACACACACACACATACACTAACACACACATATCATTTTACAACACAGACAGATTTTAACTCCACTGTAAACACTGAGCAAGCTGAGTAAGCTGCATCTATATCTTTCCTCTAGGTGTGATCGAGCGCTGGGAGCTGATCCAGGCTCAGTCTCTGAGTGAGAAGCACCGACAGAAACAGAACCTGCAGCAGTGGCAGCAGCTGATCACAGACCTGCAGACCATGAGGGCCTGGCTGGGTCAGTCTGAGGCTGAACTCAACCAGCTGCGAGGGCTCGATCTCAGCACTGACATACACACCATCCAGCAGAGAATCAAGAAGCTGAAGGTCAGTTTGCTGCATGTCTGTGAGTGTCTGATTTAATGACTGTAGCAGGAGACCAAAAGCTGGGTAAAAGTAACATTTTTTTCTGCAACACTGGTCTTAATTTGTGGCCCAAAATCTAATCAAATCTAATTGTTATGAACATCACAGTCATCTGTGTTACAGTATCACTCTTTTTGTGCACATGTGTTCATGTGTACCAGTCCTCTGCAGCAATTTCACCCCACTGGCCTTGTTTTACTGTCCTACTTTGTGTGTATAGCGCTAACAACTTTGTCCCTCAACTCACCCTCTCACACTCAAGCACACAACACACTATAAAAACACACAACCAGTCCAGCTGTTGCTGCTTGTAAAAGATATCACTAACCTATAAATACACAGCTCTGAAGTCTAATAATTCACATCTAGTGTATCTCTGTCACCTCAGCCTAATCCTCCTGCACTTTATATGTTGGCACCTCATCTATTCCCAGCCTGCTCAGTCCAGTAGCACCATAAAGTCTGGCCTGGCTCAGGGTTCACTAGTAATCTCGTGCCCCACTTGTTTGGATGCTGTTCTGAATACTTTCCTCTTTGGCTCCCGCTCTCAGGAGCTGCAGAAGGGGATGGACGCTCATAAGTCAGAGGTCCTATCCATCAACCTGAGCAGCGCCGACTTCCTCCAATCAGATCCCGACTCTGAGGAGGCCTGGCAGTTGAGGGACGGGCTGAAAGAGATGAACTTGCGCTGGGATCGGCTCCGTGCCTCACTGGAGGACTGGAGGGAGGAGCTGCAGACGGCGCTGATGCAGTGCCAGGTACGAAAAATACACAAACTCCAGGAAAGAAAACACTCAAACACCAAACTAATGATTAATTACATTAAAGAGTGTTCTACCTGCTTTTGCACATGACACAAAGAAGTATGTGCGTAAAGGATGCTGTATGTAAAATCATAAGAATCTTTCAACAAAGTAAATGTTTAAATGTTGTAGTATAAAGTAAAGTATAAAAGCTTTCATTAACTTTTATTTTACCCATCAACATTTTCCTCAATGAATCCATAATTAAATGAAGTAAATCAAAACATTGTTTCTGCAAAAACAAATAGAAGAAAAGGATAAATAGAGTAAATTAATACCACGTTGTCTTTCAGGAGTTCCATGAGACGAGCCATGGTCTTTTGCTGTGGCTGGAGAACATCGACCGCAGGAGGAACGAGGTGGTGCCCATCCCTCCCAAAGTGGATCGTGAAACATTACGAGCTCATCACAAAACACTGACGGTACTTTTCTCTCTGTGATGTGATATTTGATATATTTACAAAAAGATAGGAAGAAGAAGAAGGAACAACACTAGTAAAATATGTTTAAAATATATTAATAATGGACCAAAAAAAAACTGTCTCTTCATTGTCCTGTAGCAAATCAAGCGTGAGCTTCTGGACTCCCAGCAGAAGGTGTCATTCCTTCAGGAGCTCTCGACTCAGCTTCTGGTGAACACTAAAGCTGACACTGTACCCACGCAGTCCCAGAACTCAGATCAGATCCGGGCTCAGGGAAGCGAGTGTCTGGAGGCCCAGGAGAAGGTGCACGTGATCTGGAACAGGCTGAGGCTGCTCCTGAGGGAGGTCAGCTCAGACCTGGAGGGGCTGGAGAGGAGGCTGGAGGCCATGGACACGCGGCAGGTCAGACAGTACTGAATGAAGGAGCTGCTGGTTTATGTTGAACCAACAAAATCTTCCTCAGCACTGGCAACAGTTTTACTGATGTAGATCTAAATATCACAGTCGTTGTTGTTTTATTTTCCAGGGCTGCTTACCGCTGCCTGTTGGCATACCAGAAATCTGTCAGTCAGCTGCTCCGGTGTCAGAGGTGACCGTCGACAGTCGCAAACGATTGGTAATATTTTCCCTCATAATGTCCAGAGGAGCTGTGGGGGGAGGGGCTAGCATCTGTGCTCCATAAGAGACAGTGAAATAATATCACAATCGACCTGCCCTCTCCCTCCTCATGTCCAAAGAGCTCTCTTAGATATCCCCACACTCCCTTTTTCACTTTTATGGTTAACATAAAATGTTTTTTTTTCTTTTTTGCAACAGCTCTGCTCAACATGTACATGAAAAGACTTGTTGCTACCCCCCTGCACCTCCCAGTTTTTGCTGCCCCACACCATGTTGATCTGCTAAAAAATGTACAAGAAATCCTGGCTTTTCATTTTACTGTTCATTGATTTGTTTTTTTTTTTTTGTTTTTTTAGAAAATATGCTTGAAAGCTTTATTGTCACTGAGTTAAAGACATTAGATTTTATCTCTTTCTTTTAACATGACTTTTTTGAGTTTAGTCTTGAGAAGCCAGATTTCTTGGTTCTGAAAGTCAATCACCATCATTGATTACATTGCTGCCCTCTGTTGATGATTCTTTCTGTAGCGATGTTATGGCTCTCTTTACATTATTTGTTTTATTCTCTCATCTGAGGCTTGGTCTTTATTTGCCCTTGACTGAAACATTCTTTTCTTTCTTTTACCCCTCCCTGCTCATTGCGTGATACAGCCCCGAGGCAAAAGTAGTCAGGCCCACCCAGGACACCCTGAGAGCGGCCCGCGCCACAGGTACCTCTCTCCTGGACTCTAGAAACACGGGATGATGATGGAACCAAAGCCATGCTCCACTAGACACTTGATTTTTTTTATTAATTACTCATTAATGACTCAGAAAACCAATGAATCACAATCAGCGTTTTACTCAATGGGCTTTATAATTGATCGTGCATAAGGCTTTAACCCTGTGTTCCATGATCCTCCCTCACTCTAGAGGCCGTGTTACCAGCTCTTAAACGAGTGGGGAATCGCCTACATCAGGCCGCTCCCTCTCTCCTTTAAATGTTTTCTTTCACTGCTTCTCTTTGCCCTGCTGCTGCTGCTTTTTGAATGGCATCATGAAATACTGCCTTGTCATACTTTTTTGCTTCTCCTTTTCCCAGAGTGACTTTGTAGCACCCTCTTTGCCCACTAGATGGCACTATCTCAATCACTGTGACCCCCCCCCCACCTTAAGTCGTGCTTCCTCCAGCTCTTGTTTTTCTTTCTCATGCTTCCTTCCTGTTTCATTCTCTTCATAGTTCTCAAACAGGATATGACGCATAAACTTTCCTTCTTCCTTAACTCCCACTTTCTCTCCTTTGCTTCCTTCCCAGACCTCTAAACTCTCCCACCTCTGACCTTTGTCATTTCTGATTTAACTTTCCATAATTTTCATGAAGTGCCAACAATAATACCCAGGCCTGGCGAAGACTCAGCCTAAACTAGTCTTGCCATGAGTGTGTGTAGCAGAAATAAAGTATTTATTTCCCCCTGATATCATCCTGTATGTATGACAGGCAGGGGACTCTATCTTTTTCTATTGATGCTGTGGAAAATGAAATCCAGCGAAGCAGGAGAGGTTGCCTCACATATTATGTGTACATGTTGCTTATGCAGCTGTTCTGTAGGATGTAGGAGGCCTGAACAAAACTGGCTGCAGGGTGAGCAGCTGGGGGGGTGTCCGACCCTCTTTCATCCTCCGTGAGGATGAGTCGCAGTAAGAACAAGCTGTCCCACCCCCTCCCCTTGAGTCTTGGCTCTAACAGTGGAAATCTCCAGTGAGGCATTTGGCATTTCTCCTGCTTCTGTTTGGAATGAGACATGGCATTGAACTCTCACACACTCGGCTCTTAATCCAGAGCGTTTACCCCCCCCCCTTAGTGGGACGCAGCGGGCTACTTAACAAACTCTGTTTTTCTTTTAAGTGTTAAACTGTGTGTGTGCTTGTTTTGTGTGTGTATGTAGGTCTACTGTATATGTGTGTCTCTGTGTTTAACTTTGTGAATCTCTTTTCCTGTTGGATCCGAGTCCATTTGCTGCATTTTTCTATTTTTACTTTTCTTCCTTTTAAATGTTTGTTCATTTTTTTTCTCAGACTTGGGTGAAATAGTATTTGCAAACTCATGTTCTGATGACTTAAAATGTGAGAATTGTCCAAATTGATTCAACTACAATTTATTTTCCTAATCACTTTTTATCAAGAAATAATTTGGTCTTCGAAATAGAGAAAAGAAAGTAGTGAAAAATGCCCATCTCATTTCCCTAAAGCCCTAAAACCCAGAGATATTTAACTTATATTCATATCAGTTCAATTCAAGAAAGTTTATTGGACCCCAGAGGGCAGTTTAAAGACCACACATTTAGTAGTAGAGTAGACATTTGAAACTTCAAAAAAAAAAAAACACATATAATGAAAACTATCAAATAAAAACATACAGTACATAGTGTATATTATTATATAACATTGATCATTTAATTTATCATGATGAATCAACTAATCCTTCCAGCTCTACGTTGCATTTACATTATATAAAGAAGAGTGTCAATCAGAAAATATGATTTTCATTGATTATATTAATGTTCTAGTTTTTAGGCAGGTGAACTACATCCCAGCTGATACAATGACAAAATATGATAAAATGCACCCTGAAAGAAGTTTACATATCCCCAAATGTCAACTCAAAATTTCTGATCTAGGCACATGAGGCTGGGGCATTTTTCATGACATAAATGAACGTATAGATCTCAAATTTTAGCAGAAAGTTCTGTAAGTTCAGGAGAAGTTCTCACAACAAAGCAGTGGTTTGCAAATGCTAATGAACTCTGGTCTGTTCTCTGCAGTTTTAAACTCGTGTCTGTGTCTTCCTGCAGCCGGAGCAGATCACCAGGCGCCGCTGGCTGCGTTTCCTCCCGTTCTGACCTTCCGGACGGCATCTCCTCCTCCTCCTCGTCCTCCTCCTCCTCCTCAAAGGGCCAGTCCTTCCTGCTGCGGGTCCTCAGGGCTGCGCTCCCCGTCCAGCTGCTCCTCCTGCTCCTCATCGGTCTTGCCTGTCTGGTGCCCATGACCGAGGAGGACTACAGCTGCCACCACGCAAACAACTTCGCCCGCTCCTTCCATCCAATGCTGCGCTACACCAACGGACCTCCGCCCATATGAGGAGCAGCTGAACTTTTTTACCTACTGCTTTGCCAAGGACTCCACTGACTCCTGTGAATGTCTCCTCTTCACCCCGTGCCCTAAAGCTACAAGCTCCTCCCCTGCTGGGG
>OMNW01018888.1:0-11897 GCA_900303245.1 Selene dorsalis | reverse complement strand
AAAGGGGGGGGGGGGGGGGCTGGAGGGAACAGCCTGTGCCTGCAGAGCAGAAAACAGCTATGTGTCCTCCTCTCATTTCTCTCTATCTCCCCCTCTCTCCTTCGCCTCCTTCCTTCCATCTTTCTCCTTTTTCCATCATTCCTTGCATTGAAGCTTTGATTAAATCTCGGTCCTGGTTGCACTGTAATGATGAGGGGGGTATTTCAGGTTAGAGAGAGGCTGCTCTCCTCTCCATGGGGAACATGTAATTAGTCTTTCACTCTATGACGGATGTGTTGGGACGGCACAATGGCTGGCAAGGTGCGAAATGGAAAATCTACAATGCTGATGTATCACTCTCAGCATCTGTGTGAGATGGCGAGGAAGACGGGGGGGGGGGGGAGTGAGGACAGAGATATGACAAAGTAAAACAGGTGTATGTCACGGAGAAGTAAGGGAAGGCATTCTTCGCTACCTGTCCAGTATGAGGTCCTGTGCGAAGATGAGTTTGCCGGGGCAGTGGATGGACCTCCAGATGAGGCCGATCATCAGAACCTCCAACCACGAGCTCTCCAGCAGCTGCACCTGGTCATGGAGGGATAGCAGCAGGAAACCTAGACAACAAAGTGCGAGACAAAGAGCATGCTGCGTAAGAACCGAGGCCACAGCCCGTCCACGTCAGCTCCTCCACTAAGAAAATCTCACGTCAACTCTAAAAACTGAAAATTGCACAATGTGTGTGTGCAGCAGTTATTTGGCATCCAGATCACAATAACAAATACATACAAACATCCGTTGTTTTTGGAGCAGTGGGCGTTAATTACAATATGGTATGAAATATCAACACTCAGCGGAGGTTAATGTTTCCTGCGCACCTTCATCCCACACATAAAAATAAAAATATGCAGGCTCTTGTTGTCTGACAGAGCAACGCTAGTTAAAAGAAACCATCTGCAATCTCTGTGCCCTCGTGAGCAGCCTTATCGCTGGCACTCAGCTGTCTCAATTCATATGTAATTACTGGCAATTCACTGCCATTGTCCCCCTGCGTGCCCTGTTTGGGACCCCGTGCAATTAAAACTGTGTGTCTTCAGGCTTTTAGTGACGCACAAGGTTATAATACCTCAAAATCTGGATTTACTCACTTAGATAGGGTGTTTGTAAGTGTGTGTGTGTGCATGAAAAAGTGTGACATGTCCTATACAGGGTTTACACTCCATGGGGTGGCAGCAGATTGGCTAAACAATCCTCTCAAAGGTGATGACTGTAATCACTGTAATGGCTCTGCATTTGTATGTGTGTGTATGTGTGTGTGCCAATGTGTGCTCCTATGATAAAGGTCTCCCATCACCTCGCTGTTGCCTAAGCAGTCAAACAGACAACAACACAGAGCCCTCACCTTTGTTCCGCATGACATCTGTACATTTGAGTGTTTGATAAAAACAGAGTTTCTCTTCGTTTTAGATGAGAGATGTCAGAGATGTCATGGTGCTCCTCCAGCAGACCTGACTCACATCTTCTGCACCTGCTCTCACCTGCCAACCTACAGGGAAACTAGTCATGAAGATCTCTCCTAAGCAGCAGGCTTCAGTTTTCTTTCCTGTCGACCGGCAACCACAGTAACTGAACATTAAACTGAAGGATATTACAATTTGAACCAGGTCATTCCTCTGACCTGCTGGTGTTTGTCAAGCTTGACAAAGTAAACATTAGACTGACAGACTTTTATATATATTCATTTATATATATTTTTTTATTTATTTAGCACCTCTAAAAATAATCAGACTGTTTCCCCCCCTGTGTTCATGGCAACCTTTGCATTTGAAAAGAAAGAATTTAATAATTTGACCTTTATCTATCTTTGGCACGACTGCAGTTCTGAAGAAATATCACACACGCATGAAAACAAGTGATGTGGAGTTGTTCTTTCACAATCTACAGCAGAATTGCTGCAATTTTGGCAGATTCTTGTAAAGAAACAACAACTGTCTTGACAATATTACAACAAGACTGAAGTCAGAGGAAGTCAAACATTTTACAGCAGATTGTTTGATTTTTAGTTTCTGTCATTCTTTGCCTATAGTCTGAGAGCAGCTGTACGTCATTGTCTTTTTCCTTTGTGTATGTAAGAACATGCTGGACAAGGGGTGATCATTTTGGACAATGATATAAAGGTGCAAACCAGTGCTGTAGCCAGTACTGTAATAACTCCCTACAGACCAAGCGGAGCTCGGGTATACTCCAAATAAAGTCTAAACTACCTGTTCGCTTCCAATTGATGATATCTAGTTTTTTTTTACTCCTACTTTGCTAACTGCACATAACGTTAGTGTGGATCAATACATTTTTAATGATTCTAATTCTAATCTAATAAAAGCTCAGGTTTGTTACTGTGTGTTTACTGGTTGTGTGGCGACCTGGCCACTCTGATCAGTACCTGGAAGCTTCTTGGCCCAGGCGATCATGTGGACCAGCTCCTTGTCAGCCATGCTGGTGAGCAGGGTCATCATGGTGACCTCGGTGTAGGGTCGGCACATCTTCTGACGGCAACACAGTATCGGGGGCTCGGCACCCTGGAGCAGGAGAAGCACCTGGGGAAGCAGCAGGTTTTAAGTTGTGCTTAAAATGAATTTAAAACCGCTACAAACTTTTTTTTAACAAACCAGTAGCCAGACTGCCAGCCAGGAACTTTGCTATGAATTTTCATGACCCGCCTCCCCCAAGCCCTGTCTGGTGTCTAGGGCCACTTTTGCTCCACAACAAGGTATTTCAAAGACAAGTGTCATTGTCCCCACATGAATCACTACCTGGTCAGGAGGCATGCCACTGACTGATGATCTGACTCCAGTGCTGCTCCTGCTCCTGTTGCTGCTGCTGCTGCTGCTGCTGTGTTTCCTCCCCTCCTGGAGAGGCGCCCTCTTGTGCTCCACGTCCTTGGAGGCCTTTTCTCTGTCAGTAGTGCCAGTCCGTCTTTTGTCAGGCCGCAGAACCCGGCCGCGGTCCTTACGCATACCTTGTGGAAACAGCAGAGACTTGACACAAACTAATATACAGAACACAAACATGAGCGTTATTGCAGTTTTCCCTCAAAACCACTCTCACCTCCACACCCTGTGCCAACAGTGCTGATTGTATGGATGCCTGTGTGATTCAAGAAGTATGAAAACAAAAAAATGTGGGTGTGTGCTAATCAGTAGTTGTACTCCTTAAGAGGAAATCATTTCAAGGTCATGGTAAAGTCAGGCTCAAGCTTATCTGCTTCCACCACCAGGACTCTCTGACGATCCTCTCTGCAAACGAGCCGCAATTGGTAAATGGAAATGAGTTCTGGATTTTGAATTTTGTTAAAAATCAAACTGTCTCTTTTTGCTGATATGTCAGAAAACCTAAATCATAGAAAACCCATTACACAGTTGGACGAAGAAAGCAAAACCAGTAAAATCCACAGTTAACCAATAATAACATTTGGTTATTTGCAAAAACACATTGCAGAGGTGAAAATGATTTTAAAAACATTTGTCTTGCTAAAAGAAAAAAAAAACTTCTGCTGGTGTTTCCACCCACCTCCTTTCATCATGCCCACTTCATAACACTTTCTTAGACGGCAAGCCTGGCAGCTCTTCCTCCGATTCCTGTCAATAGTACACTGATTGGTTGCCGGGCACATATAGTCATTGTGACCTGAAATGGAAGAAAATCTATTACTTCAAGCCCTCCACTCCAGCCTTCACTTCACATTTAGGTTATTTACTAGCCAGGAACACTCTATTCCCTCATTTTAAATGAAGCTGAGATGGAGAAAATTAAAATCTGGCATCTTGGCTTTGTTATTGCCATGGAGACTATCAATGTCTTTATGACCAGTCTTTCATTGCAAAACTTTGCATCAATGAGCTGAAGCATGATTTCATAAACACGGCTACGGCACCAACAGCTTCATGGTACATGAAGGTTGCACAGCACACTGTATGGCTCAGGAGTGGAAATAATAACAGCAAAGCTTAAAATTGTTGAAACATAAATTCTGCTCCATTTATTTATGATCTCTGTTTCACGGTGTCACACTTCATGACGTGTAGTTTCCCTCTTTCTCTGCTTTTATATGACAGCGATCCAGCTTCAGTTTGACAGCTCAATTTTCTGTTATAGGTTACAGACAGTTCACTTCAGTACCATGACCCTAATACAGAGACAGCTCAACAAATCATCATACTTTAATATTCACTTTCTCTGTTATGGATGTTCTTTGGTTTTACACTTGTAACAGACTAAACCACACTAAATTGACTTTTTCATGAAACTCATCTTTACTGAGCTCACTGCTTCTATATGAGACCAGTTCATATTCAAAAGCTCACTATTGCCTTCTCCTTACACAATTTGCAGTGCAGAATATAATTCATCTTTATAGTTTAAGGAATTTAGACCATTCTTACATGAAATTTGAGCATCAAACTGTAACAAAATAACACATGATCCTTAACAAAAAGGTAACACCTAAAGATTTACATCCACTGGTCACAGATAAAAAAAAAACAAAAAACACAGGCACTCTACCCACCCTGGATGCTCCTCTTGAAGAAGGCCTTGCAACCCTCACACGACCACACCCCGTAGTGGTACCCTGAGGCATAGTCGCTGCACACGGCACAGAAACGTGTCTCTTTAGCCATCTCAAACGCCCCGGCCCCAGAGCCAGCACCTGACTCCCCCAGACTGTATGACTCCTCACTGGTGCCACAGTGGTCCTCTCTGGATGCTGGCTGCTGACTGGACCTATAACGAGACATGAATTTTATTTCAGATACAATCTTATGATTTTATAAGAAGACCATGAGCATAAATTGATATGCTGATAAAAATTATATACACAAAAGTAACCTTGCTTAAAATATAACTGGGCATTTTGTCAATATGGATATCTTGTATCAGAAAAAAAAAGTTGAAGCCAACTTTATGTACAGATTAACACTGGCATCTACCACACTGACTGTAATTTAACAGGCTGAGGCAAGAGCAGAGAGTCTGGGTGCTATTTTCCACCTGAGCCAGGAAACAATCTGTACTTCGGTTGTTCTTACGTATTGTTCCTCTTTCAAGGTCTTTGACAAAGTCCTTAATCTCTGGAATTAGAAACCAGGGCAAAGCTTGATCCTTTCTATAGAGATAATGGGATGTTTTGTATAAAGCAAGAGACTACAAACACAATACAGTTATACAATTACCTTTTGTTTATAACTGCATTTTGGTGATTGAATATGGAGCTGATGGGTTAAAAATCATATCAGTTACATAATCAACAGCACAAAAGTGAGAAACATCAGGTTGAAGCACTGGAGTTGACCTTTCTTACTTACCATGTATGAGATACAATATTAAATGTAGAGGTAAAAGCCAACTTCGTGATTCTAAAGCTAAATGAATATATAGAGGGAAGGACTTAAGCCTGTTGATTCAGTCTATAAAAGATCTATTTTTCTAAGCACTCAAGACACTTTTCACACCGTGGTGTTAAAGGAAAGCTGTATTCCCTCACCTGTAGATGGGTGTTGAGGTGGTTTCCAGATAGTGGTGGCTGGGCGGGTGCATAATGGGGCTGAGTTGGGGACTAGAGGGCACAAACACAAGAGGACTGGTGGGCCCGCTGCCCAAGGACTGAAGACTGCCATCAGGGGGTGGTCCGTGGGCATCCAAAGGAGCAGAGTAGTAGCCAGTGGTGGAGTGGCTGTAGAGAGGAGTCGGAGCAGGGGTAGGGGTGGCATAGTCATACGTCCCATCCAGGAAGTCCACAGTGGCTACCCCTCCAGAACCCCGGCTATCTTCGGGATACATGTCACCGAGGGGGGCACGCAACGGAGGCGAGAGACGTGGTGGGGAGAGGGTCTCCAGCTTTGAGAGGGCCGGGCTGATCCTGGGTCTGAGCACTGGTCCACACGGCTGTCTGTTCTGTGCTGGGCTCTGCCTGAGCAACATCACAGCACAACAGCACTGATAAGCAACATGATTTAGGCTTGCTCTCCCATTTGCAGGGAGGGGGAGTGGAGACGAGTGCTGCTCTCCCTCTCTCTTTACTCTTTCCTCACTCTCTCTTTTCCAATAAAGCCTGTCAGGCAACTTCAAGGGTTCACTATTCTTCCAGTCCCCTTTCCCTGTATGCCTTAAGCTTACGCCCACCAAGCTGCAGAAAGAGGAAAAAGACATCCAATAAGACTCCTCCCAACCACCACCAGTTTTTTTTGTCAACAGAACCTTTTCCTCTTTTCCTGTAATGCATCTCTACTAATGTGTGGGAGGGAGGTAAATGCTGGGGGAGAAAGACAAGATGGACAAAAAAAAGGGAATTCCCAAAATAAACTTAATGTTTCAATAAACTGTAGTGTTGTCTTTCTATCTCATCTTTATCAACTACCTGTGCAGCTCTCTCTCCCAACACTTGTTGTTTGTATAGCTGCACTCTGTCAGCATGACATACAACCAGTCTATTTGTGGCCAGTTTCTTGAACACCATTAAGACTGTAGTAAATCAAATCACTGAGAAATGCTGGTTTAAAACAACAGAGACTATAAACAAATCCAAATCCAGATTCTCCCCCGATAACATACTCACCTCTTACGCATGAATCATCCTTGTATCTGCTGTGCAACACTGGGACTCTTTGACTCTCGTCTCCCTCTCTCTCTGCTCGCCTCTCTCATCTCTCCGACTGTCAGACATCGAGCTGGGCTCATTGGACACAATGGGAACAGTGGAAAGGTTGAAAAAGGGATAAACAAATTAAAGATGCAGCCAAATCGATAACCACGTGTGTTAAAGTGCCAGGTCACCATAACACAGCAAACAGAGCAGGAGGTCAAATCTCATTCTGACAGCCAATAATTTCACAATGAATCCCAAATAAGGGAATTAATAAACTGAATTAATCAAACTATGTACAACTTAAATTTCATCTTTTGATAAATCTGATAAAGAAATTAACAGAAATTAAAAAAGAGACACATTTTCTTGCTATTTCCATAAAAGGAGGGTGACATATATTAGAGGATCATAATATGGGCCTGTTAAACATTACTTTATCAGGTCAAGTCAAGGATGAAATGGAACACTATATATCAACAAGCAAAGGGCCAGAGCATTTATGCAAATAAAACTTTTGAGGGAATCAATGTTTTTTTGTTTACAGCAAGCTGCACGGTTGTGAATTTCAGGGACCCTTTCAGTCCTTGCAAGTTTTGGGACCAAGCGTCAAGGTAAAAAAACAACCTTGTGAGCTGAAACGCTTCTAATAACAAACTATACACGTAAGGATTATTCTCACACGTCCGCAGCAGGTGGAAAATAGAAGGACTTACCGCAAAAGGTAGATAAAGATCGAATCTAGGAATAACTGAAAACATATTATGTACACAGATGTTAAAAAATACATCATGACCCTCAGATGAAATGATACATTTGGGGCATTAAAATCTATTTGTTTTCTGCTGAGACGCAGCGTAAATCATGCAAGAAATTCAAGTTCATAAACATGATCACAAAGAACTAGTGACAACCACCAGCGAGGAAAAACTTGGCACAGAGGCTTCATTTTCCCTTCTCTGTGCAACATCTTTCTTGAGTAAACAGCCCAATTTTCAGGACATGTCAGGTCAAGTGGAAAACAAGTATCCCTGATGATAATATATATATATATTTTTTGCATTTCCCCCTGGAATAAAATGAAGACGCTGTTACATTAGGAAACAGGCAGGATGGAGGGTGACAAATGCAACAGCTAAATCACTTAAATGGCTCAGGATAGAATGCTTGTTGCAGTAATTGACTTCATTTTCATTACACAAAGCAGGTGAGCAGCCTTAATGATGCTCATGCAGAATCGTACTACACACGTCACAGCATTTCCAGCTGTTTTGTTGGTTTCCAGCCGGCAGTTCCTCCAGGTCCAACCTGATCCTGTGAATATATAACACAAGGCAAACTGCAACATTTCAGTGCATAAATACGTAAATATTTTATACATAACTGAGATGATTCAGATTAATAAACTGTCTGGATGTTACATTATACAGAAATGCCAACTTTTGAGGCTTTAAAGAAAAATATGCTGTTAAACAAAGATGTTATTACCACATTTCTCACACTTGTAAAATATGACAATGGGGTAAGAAGAGCAGTCATTACAGTTCTTTATTAAATCAAACCCATTCATGAATGCTTTTATGATTTCCTCCTCACCTCTGAGGTACTGAAACAGACAGTAAGTATTTAGATGACATAACCGTGTGCACAGAAATCCACTTTTATCTATGAAGATACGTAGGTCTGGGTTGTCATTTAAAACAAAACAAGCACATGTCATCACTGTTATTGTTACACTGCCCACAATAACAGCCTACCAACTTTCAAACTGAGCAAAGTGGTTATCAAGTGATGTTACGATCTGCCTTGTTTAAACGGCTGTCTGAATGTTTTTGTGCATGCATATCAATGGTCACTGAGAGCAACAACCTGAGCTGAGCTGAGTCAAAATAAAAATAGCTGTAAATTACATATACCATCACTCTCCTCAAGTGCATGCAAAAATTAAAGTACGGCTGCTCTAAGACAGAGATTTATGAATCGCAATGCTTAGTTAATTTCAACTCAATAATTGTTAACAGCATCTACATTAATCTGTAAACATTGTGACTTAATATATTGTGCACATCACATTAGCTATTTGTGGTAAAAAATAAAAATGCAACCTTGATTCGTTACCTCTGAGGTTTCATTTCCCACCGTAAACATCTGTGTTTGAATCATAGAGACATATAGATTCAAAAGTGCTGAAGCATTTTAAGATGATTTTGAGATGGTACAAATATGTATTGAAAATTAAACTTTTTTCCATTTCTCCACTTGTGCATTTCTGTAACAAACATTAAGTGCTAACAAAGGACGAGGAACAAAGACACCATTTAACAAATTCTTATAACTTAGTGGTCTTATGGCTTAAAGGTATGTCCTGCTTATGAAACTTCTTCTGAATCCACATCTTCCTGGTGGGTCCCTGTGATAGCTCTTACTATTCTGACTTCGGGCAGTAGAACTGAATGACTGCGTACTTGCCGCTTGTCATCCAGTTTGGGTCTTGGGAGCTGAGTTTCTCGCCTTGGCCCTGCTGCAGACCGACCTGTATGTTTGCCTTCAGAGTTCTCAGGCTACACAGCGGTGCAGGTTCAAATCCGCGTAGTGCAGTATCGAAGCCCACTGTGTGATCCCAGTACCTGTCCCCAGTCAGCTTCCTGTAGTTCAGATCCCCTTTAAACAGCACCAGGTCAGCTCCCTGCAGGGTCGCGTACAGGTCAGGAGCATCAACCACCATGTCGCAGAATTCATGGGGCAGCGTCCAGAAAGGATGGTCATGATAGGACCACACACCCTCTTTAACGTAATTCTGCCACTGGAAACCACTCTTGGACATCCACTTGTGATTGGCTGCCATGGTCTGCCGGATGGTCCATTGAAAATCGTTTGCTGTGACGTCAGAGACGAACCACGGGAAGGATTTGCCATGAAAACGGATTTCACGTGCAAGGCCAGAGGAAACCAGGAAATCTGCTAAGACCAAGTCAGTGACTAACTCAAAGCCAGCATTGTCCAGTACAATGTCCACTCTGCCTCCTGTGATTTTCTCTGACTGTCCTGGTCTTTGGGAGGAAATAAGAGTTGACCACACCATGTTGGAGTCATCCACCAAGATAAATGGTTGCAGGCTACTGAGGGAATCTATTGGACTTGTCTTCTGTGAGTTCTCTTGGCCAGCAGATATAGACAAGTCACACTTATTCCCCCACAGAGAAACCTAAGAAAAGTCAAAAAAATAATATGAATGCCAAATAATTTGCTAATAGTAAATAATATACACGTAGTTGCAGTGCATTTAAAAATTCACATGTTTAAATAGTGCTTAGGATTGTCACAGCTCTACATCACAACTAACTGACTCTACATGTGCTGCCATAGGCCACATCAAACAGACTGATACTATAACCTCAACTATGATGAAATCCCTGAACCTTACACTATCACAGATGAGTGCAGAATCGTCATGTTATATCATATCGTATTAAGCATAACATTTCTTTATAAAAGATTAATTAAACCTGATTATTTATTTAATTTGGGTGGAATAAAAAAATACAGTAAAGGAATGGATACATTAATTGGTTTTTAGTGATTCAATTATAGGTCACTGATTAAACTTTTCACATGGCTGTGAAGTATTAAGAGGTTACTGAAAATACTGACCAGCAGTAGTTTGTTGAAATGCTCATGCAGCTGATTCTTTGACAGCTCTTCCATGCCTTTGTTGATGCCCTCCAAGTATGTACACAAGGTCATTACAGCCTGCTGAGACTCAAAAAAGCTCTGAGTCTTTCCCTCATTAAACACATCGTAGTCACTGATAGGAGGACTGCAATAAAAAGAGAAACAAAAGTATCATCAGACCAAACCCACAGCACACTATAAAGAAACAAAGAAAGATGAAAGCAGGAAGTGGGGCAGCAACAGATCTCATTAAAAGATGGAAATCCTTCTCACTTGAGCCAGAGGGCCTCCTGTACCCTGCGGTACATGTAGCACTCTACGTAAAGCCATGGAGACTTAAACCAGCTGACAGACTCCTGGTCTCCTTGCAATCCCTGGTGTCTCTGCAGGTACTGGTTCCAGGACTCTGTGTCTTGCAGGCCATCCGTCAGTAGTAGTATTGGCTTATCAGTCTGCAGCTCATTCCTCATCTTAGACAGCAGGGATATTGTTTGCTTCTCTGCTTGGATGCCCTCCTGCATGAAATTGAAGATTAATCACATGCAAGTTTGAATATGTCAAATGTACCTTGTAATTCTGGATGTTGCTCAAATGAAACAGGTGTAAATCAGTTCTTACCTCTCCATATTCTTCAAAGAACTTGTTTTTGTTCCGATGTATTGTATCTATAACTTTAGTCAGTATGGTCGGCAACCTGTCCTTTACGGTCAAATATGCAAATGACCTGTAGAGAAACGATATATCCTTAAACGTCACACAGCCACTTCGGGATACTGGAGCAGGTGCATGCACCATTAAGGTAGCCTTCTAAGCTAGCATTCAAGGTGTTGCACGTCACTTTGCAACCGTTTCGGCTGCAAAATTGATTTTTACGTGTATATCAGTGCAGCTAACTCAGCGTATGTATATGCTTTAAGTTTACTGAGCCCGTTAGCAATGAGCTAATGCTACCGCTAGTTTCAACACGACAGTCGTAACGCTAGTAAGCCAGTTTGTTACGGCAGTGTAGTTAAACACGTTATTTAACGTGGGGACAATGTGATAAAATGAACTGTCAACATACCCAACCACTTTCGCAGACAGTGAGGGGGGAACTCCAAGCACAGTGTGATCGGCCGCCATCATTGTAGCTGAGGGAGACGGTTTGAAGTTAAACTTTATCGACAAAATGTCCAGGACACGAACAAAGTGTAGGGCTCTGCTCGAGGAACGAAGCCAGCGAGACAGGTTATTTTTTTCTTGGGGCGCGACACAAGGCCGGTTACACTAAGCTCAGCTTCCTGTTTTTGAAAACACATATTGTTTTACATTTTAATATTTCTTTCCTGGTTCCTTGTAGACGAATTTATTGAGGACAAGATGCTGCCATCTAGTGGTCAATGTGTAAACTGCAATGCCGGCTTGTGACGCGCGCCTATGTATAAGCCTGTTGTTACTCATTATTATTACCTTTATATTTCATAGATAGGCTACTGAACCGTGCCGTGTTTAATTTCCTGTGATTGACTTTGTGCAATTTCAATATTTCGAGATTTCAGAATGAGTCCTCTGGTCTGTGAAGTGGATCAATGTGGGCCACACACTGCTGCATTGCGCATGGCATTTTGCCGCA
>OMNW01018886.1:0-12034 GCA_900303245.1 Selene dorsalis | reverse complement strand
GGTAGACCTCCGCGTGCAGCTTGGAGAGGTTCACCGTGGCGCCTCGAGACCGGGGGGAATTTTTTAGATCTGGAAAACTTTTTGTTCTCGATTTTGTGGAATAACAAAAACAACAACTATTACAAACAACACATATTAAAGAGGATGTGATGACGTTTAATGTTGGAACGATGTAAGAAAAGAGCAGCGGGTGAAGACGCTCGGGGTTTTACGCACCAGAAGCGCAGTCGGAACTAACGGACCAACTCTTGGACTTTGCTCATCTTCTTCAGCCCGTTTATTTCACTGAACGCAGACAAAGTTTCCATTTATAATAATGCATTTTGTGGACTTATCCTAGGCCTTATCCCAGGCTTTTGGAATTGGTGACTGCCCTGTGAATGCACCGACTTTTGGCCAGTGAGCAGTATGCATCAAAGGGATTTCTAACTCACTCAAGGTAAATTCTGCTTTTCTTTAAAAAATGCTACCCAGTTTTATTTCACCTCCTCTGCTCGCCTTCAAGTTTACTGATCTGAGCTTGTTCGGTGTTTTTCTCTGCGTCTTGTCTTGGTGACATCCCGTCGATTTCCTTTCAGTAAAATTAAAAAAAAAAAAAAGAAGAAAGAAAGAAAAGAGTGACATGAAGTTCGGGATGATCCGGGTTCATTGTGGCTGTTGTGTTGCCCATGTGAAACTGGTCTGCTTTGGCTGAGAAGCATTTTTCAAGTCTCCCATCCACCCCAAGCCGCTGTGTGCTCAAGGAGCCGGACCGCTGGTGGACAGTCGGTCGCCGTCTGGATTAGTGAGTCAGCCCGAGAGGATGGGGCAGTGGCACGTTTCTCTGGGGATTCGGCGGCGCTTAACTTCATTCAATAATTATGGGATTTGAAGAGTTTTTGCGCATTCGCACGTGTTAAAAAGCGGCTACGGCGTCATTTAAAACACCCAGAGAGTGAGTAAGCACAAGTCTGTTGTTCGGCATGTATGAAACACACCCAGCTGAATGTGACTGTGGAATTAGACCTTTTTCATTAGAACTTTCTTTATCCCCTCCGCGCATCCTTTGCGGAAGCTGCCACTTCAAAATGTGATCATTTGTCAGCATCCACAGGTGAGGCGGTTTGTAGGAAAACACCAGCTGATGGGCAGCTCGCTGGATTGTGTTTGGTTAATCAGTGTGTGCTTCGTCAGTGAACGAGGCTGCATTTTAATACAGGCTTTTTGAAGTTGAGTTTGGTGCTGGGGCTCTCCGCGGCGCGCATTCTGGTGCACGTCTTATCGCGAGTGTCATAATTGGAGGAAGTGAAGTGTAAATATTTCTCCTCTGACTTGTTTATTAGGATTGTCTGGGGGTGGTGCTGTTAAAGTGTGAGGAAAGATATAGTCAAGAAATATGTTATTCTTCTGTGTTTTTATTCCTATAGATGTCCCTCCACCACACACACACACACACACAGTCTGTAAATATTAGACCTCAAGCAAACTTTAAAGCTCGATATGATTAGTCATGTCATGTCCATCCTGCATGTTTTGTCTCCAGCTGAGATGCATGAATGTGCACAGGTCATGTCATGGTAATCAGGCAGGGTGAAGTCATGCTCAGTGACCAGTGGGGAGAAACCAGGAGCACGTATAGCTGATTGCTTTGCAGTGGAGTAGGCAGATGAGCTGAGCACTCTGAGCCCGTTGCTGTGGCGCACTTTCAGTCAGCCTTGGCTTCACCCTTCCATGGACCAATAGTGTGATTTGCCACAAAATGGGTTGTCGCTCACTGTCCCTTCCTGGCACAAGGAGCCTCCCTCAGCTCTTCTCGCTGCTGCAGTAGGACTCAGTCATGTCCAGTGTGAGGTGTGTGCTGCATGTGCTGTGCACACACTAAATGGTGAGGAACACATAGGCATGGGTGATGCTGATGTAGAAAAAAAGAACCATACCAAAATATTAAAAAAAAAAAGTATTTTCTTTGGGTTTCTATGCATTTATGATTGAAATGTAAAACTTCTCATAGCATGTCCATGCTCTGATTGTCTGCTGTGTAATTATTTAGTCCAAGCTCAGACATTTTCAAGTTCCCAGATCATACTACTGGGGGCGCTATAAAAACATACAACCCCTTTCCTCAGTACGACAGATCCATTTAGCTTCTGCTAAGCTGCTAAACTGGAGAGTGCCTATTTAAAGTATGTCCTTTCTATGTATGTATATATGTTTATATTGAAACAGTTTTAGGCCAGATAAGCTCTCACAGTACTGGTGACTGCACACTTTAATAAAGGATTGTTCATGTACTTGTTTCCTGCTAATGATTGAGAAGCAAAGTTAAGATATCAGATTTGGCTGATGTATGATTTTGAAAGCGAACACCTATATTTCTAGACTCTGATCAATAGTTGACTTAAAAAATAGTTTGAAAGAAGATGCAATAAAACCCTCAGCAGACCCAAGATGAATGAGATTTTTGGGGGGTTAGCAGCTTTCTAAAACAGCCCAATACTGCTTACTTATTCACAGACATTCACAGAATACATTAGGCATTTAAAGGTCAAATTATATTCAAAGCACCCCTTGCCACATTTATGCTTAGTGTCCCTCTGTGTGTTGGCTCTCTCCCAAAGACAACTGCTTCTCCATCATCCTGCATGACACAGTCATCGTTTGAAAGCCTGTTAGACTACCTTTGACCCGGATCACTGCGGCTTGTGTCGCCACGAGAAAAAAAAAACAAAAAAAGATTGTTTGGTTTCCCCAAAGGATGGCAGTTGAGTTGTTGCTAGTGGGTTGACCTTATTCTTGACCTCTCATTAATATAGAAACGTTCACTTCAAAGCCCTGCAGATGAGTAATCAGCATCCTGTGGATGAAACTATGTTACGTTATTGCCTACACCTGAAGAAATATGAAAGTAGATTTTTGTCACAGTGCCACGAAAACCACATATGCACAGGACCTCAGTGTGAGAATCCGATAAGCCGCACTCACCCTCAGATCTGAATATTAGCAACTCAACTGTTTTATCCCTGAGAAAGGGAGCGGATCACAGAAATAGCCTCAACAGTAGTGGCCTGACAGGAACGGGCTGGCTCAGAGTCACGGAGAAGAGACAACCCAGGCCTTTTCAGAGGCATTCATGCATGTTCTTTTTAACCTAGATGTCCTCCTTTGTTTCTGCTTCTTACATCCTCCTGCTGCTTGGGAAAATACCCGTGTCTCCTCGCTCCCTTTCCTCCCATCTTCTCGTCCTCCGATCGCTCCCTTCCCAAACAAGGGCGCAGTGTCCGAGGCTCGTGTGCAATCAGAGAACCTCATATCTGAATTTGTGACATCAGAGGGAAGAAGAGGAGACAGAGAAGGGGGGAGGTGGGGGGGGGTAACAGAGGCAGTCATTGAAAGAGTCAGGAGATGAATAGATGGGTGACGAGGAGACAGTCAGTGGTACGATAGAGATGGATTAAAGGCGAGATAGAGAGGGACTGTAGACGCGGGGCTGTGTGACATAGACAGACAGCGCTATTCTGCCGCCTCTGAGCTGCACACATCGCTTTGTGTGTGACACCCACCATGCTTTGGAGTAAATGCACAGCAATCAGTCAACATAGACAGGCTCATCTCTCTCACACATACACACACACATATACTTTTGAAACACAGGCACTTTAAAGGTGAACATGCCAATATCCCATGTCCTGAAACCTCCTAATGGCTTCTCAACAGTACTGTGGGGAGAATGTCTTTGCTTGGAGCGACTTGGAGGTTGACCAGATCTTGCAAAACCATTGGCTCCTCTAATTAGTGAATAAACGAGGAGCTTGGGAAGGGGTGTTTAATGAGGCTTGGCCAATGTGGAGTTAGACGGGAACTTAGGCTGACAATCATGTAAGAGCCACAGAGCTTTACCGCAAAGAGCCGCAGCGGCTACATTCACACCTCTCGACCTTGCGCTTGGCTCCGAGGCGCTTGAACGATTACTCACATCCAGGATGTTACTCATGTCTGACAACAACGAGAGCTGACGAAGGTCTTGACGCAGACGTGCAAAGTAGCGGAGCGCTCGATAATTTTGACGCTTAGTGATAAATTAAAATTAGTGGCGACTTCCCTCTAAAGATACCCATCATCATCATGACTGTCAAGTGTGTGTCAGTTCCAGTCTGTTGTTTTCTCTTGTTGCTTCCTTCAGTGCTGTGGCTCAGGAGCAGGCCATCCATGAATCACAAGGCAGGTGGTTTGATTTGCTCTTCCAGCTCTTCCAGGCCAAATGTCAAAGTGTCCTTGGTCAAAATAATGAACCCTGAATTGCCCCTGATGGCTGCTCCATCACTGTATTAGTCTGTGTATGGATTTTTTTTTTTTTTTTGTATGAATGTGTGTGAGTGGGGGAATAATGACAGGGGAAGATTGGGGAAGTGCTATGTAAGTGCAGTCTATCCATTTACCATCCCCCCTGAGAAAAATATGAAATTCTATGTTGAATTGAGTCATACTGGAGACAGCTGTGTAAAAACAACTTTTGACTCAAAATTAGCATAATTTACTGTATGCGGCCCTGTAAGCAGGAGGTCTGAGTGGGTGGATGGCTACATAAAACATATGACACAGGAAACAAAGGCTGGTTGGTATGTAATGCTGTTATTCAGTTTTAGTTTAGAGTGCTCAGCAGGATCAAATGTCCAGGTGTGTAGATCATGGTTTCCTTACCAGAGACTCTGTTAAACCAGTCAGCAGCTGTAATTAGCTGGTAATTGCACTGTGCTATTTTTCTCTGACTCACTGTTACTCCACACTGGGGCCGGTACCCTGAGTTTCGCACTGGATCATAAATAGTTTCAGGGGGAGGCTCAATTTCTCTATGTTTGAGCAAGATAATAGTGCAGGATTCTTTCATAATGAGGATAAAATGCAAAGGTCGTCTTCCTCTGCTGTGACACCGGTGGATGCTTGATGTAAAGTCTGATTTATGGAGCTCAATCTACACAAATCTGTATTTTAACACTTAGAAATACCTTTGTCAAACTGCCAGCGCTAAGCTGAGTTTCTGCTCGACTGCTCTCTCGACAGTTGTCTCGGCACAAAAAGCACCATGTCGCACCTCACCCTACCTTTATAGCTTAGCAACAGAAATGATCAAGTGATCACACAGTCCCCTTCCACACTGCCGGCTCTTACGAGACGGCGCTGTCGTTTCATTCACGACTGGGCAGGGGAATAAATAGAGGCAAAATTTATTATTTAGTTTAAAATTAATGTTTTCTCACTTACGGGTGAGTGGCAATTTTCACCCTGGTAACAAACTATCCAATCACACTGCGTGACAGTCCTTGAAGTTAGTTGTAACATCTCCAAACTTGACAAGCTGGGTGTTTTGAATCCCAGGCGGTCTACGTGATGTGTGATGGCCACATCCTCAAAGACCTTTGTTGAACTGATAAGTGAATATAATATAAGAACGAAGTATCTCAGGTGTAACTGCTGCTGTTCATCAGTGTCTTCCTGAGCCATTTTGATTACAATGATTGATTACAATGAAACATCAAAACAAACTGGTTTGGATAACATGGCTTGATTTATAAAAGCTTCATAAAACTGGACTGTAAGTGCTGCTAAGTGATCAACTAAGAAGTATTACCTGATGCAGCTGCTTAACAGTGTTCTAATGAGGTGTTTTAATGTCTCAGCATTGTACAGCCTGCAGGTACACTGAGTGAAAAACACAACAGTGTAAACTGTAGTGGCACATTCATCCTCCATCAGGTGGATGCAAATATGTCTCCAAATATAATGGGTTTTTTTTACATTGTCTGGTGTCCTCAATCAATTTTAAGACCCTATTAAGTATAAAAGTACCATAGAGTACAATTTATGGATCTATTATCACTATTAGTATTGGCGAAAAGGTTAATATATCAGTGAAGGCACCAGACGTTTTGCTTTGGTATGAGTCAAGGTTTCCAGGGTTTCAATTAGCAGGATTCTCTTCTGTTTTCTATTTTTATCTTGATGTTAGCAAGTGTGTGAGAGCAGAAGAGGAAACACCTTCACACCTCAGAATCCTCCTCTGGAAGCCACTAATGAAAAAAAAAGAGCCTAGACAGACAGCTGATGATGCCAGGATATGCATACAGTCACTCATATACATCAATTATAAAGCAAAGAGCTCAAAGAATATGTCATTGCATGTTGTAGATCAATAATCTTGGTTTTATAGGCTTTCAAAGAGGCAGTGGTATTCACAGAGATGTATATTCATGTTTAAGAAAAGTCTGTGCAAGTGTGATGGCACAGAAGCATTTGTATGCGACACATTATTTGAACACCTCTTGTTCTCACTTAACTTAGAAAAAAATGTCTTCCCAAGTTCATTGTGAGCATGATAAAGCTCTGCATAAACCTCTCACCTGACATTGCATGTGCTGGATGTAGTCAGTGTGGCCACAGAGCCATATAAATAAACAACATTTATATCTGTTACCTTGTGTTTGCTGAGGGAGTCAAGAAGCTTTTACTGTAGAGAGGGAGACAAACATGTTTACAATGTCACCATAACCAAGTGCAAACATCATTATAAATTATACGAAGAAGAGAAACATCTTTTTGTTTTTTTACAGCCAAAATCCAATTTGTGTATTCAGTGTGTTACACTGGGTCTAGGGTCTTCATTCAAGGTTTAAGGCTGATTCATTGTCATTCTAAAATATGCACATTCACATGTTCAGGTCTTAGCGGCACAATAATATGACAGTAAAAAATGTAAATGTGCAAATATGTATGTAGGCGACAGGCGATCTATATGAAATAGTGTCATCTGCATAAAAGTGTACATTAGAGTTTGTGGTGGCAGCATTGATACCTCTGTAGTAAATCCAAGATTAGAACTTGATCAATCACCTATGTTAAAGCTGAGGGGGCTTAATGTGGAACCGTGGGAGAGACAGTGATGGAACCACCAATCATCAGTTAATCCAGTAGCCACCATGATCGACTGATTGATAAATAGTCCAGCATGTTAAGCTCTGTTTAGGACCTTCAGTGATGTTATTCATCACAGATAATGCACAGGGCTTAAAGTTCTCCTGCTGTTTCATTCCTGCACGGGGTGGTTGATAGTCCAAAACATCAAATTATGTCTATTGATTACCTGCTGCTCCTTTTTTGCTTCACTGCCTCTCTCTTCATAGAGCTTATAGACACACTGTGGAATGTGCAATGTCCCACCCATAGCACTGTCTGATTGGTTAAACATCATAAGTAATGAGCCTATCAAAAGTGAAGGGTGTGCATGGCTGCATGAAGTTAAGAAGAAGGCAGAGAGACAGTGCAGCAAATTCTGAAGGCGGGCCAAGTTGATGTAAGGTCACTGAAGTGAGAGGTCTGACCTGTATTCATGTTTTTTGTACTTGTCACCTGCAAAACTCTAGGTCATCAAATGAATGAAAGTTCAATATCGCATTCAAAAGCTACGAGCGTCAGCAGTAGCTTACGCTATTATGAGCATTGGCCAATTAACATGATAACTTGTAAAAAATAACATCTTAACCTTCCCTCCCTAGCCCACACAAATTTTCCAGCACACAAATTGTCCTTGCTTTAAACATGATCTCCAATCAGATGGTAAACCTTCACGACCTTCATGTAGTTGGATGATGCAAGTGATACGTTAAAATCTGAACTGATTAGCTACGTACAATTCAACCTGCACCCTGTGGGTGGTTAATTAGTTGGTTTAATGGTTCCTGTAAATCAGAAAAATCTAAAATTTAAGTATGTTGCCAGAGTGAGAAATATTTGTTGAACAATATTTGGTGAAGCTCTAATGAAGTTAAACATTTCTCCAGATGAAATGAAACGATGAGTGAAATCCTCGCACACGTCTGATTTGTTTGCAATGATTAGATTTTCAAAGCAGATTGGAGGAGGGAGAGATGCAGGGGAATTATTATTTAAGGATTTAATTATTTTCCAAAAACTCAGATGCATTTCCAGATGGATTTGCAAGCAAGGAGTTGGATTTGGCTTTTCATTAGTCAGATGATTGTTGTTTTGTGTTGATGTTGGTTCTTCTGTCTGTGTTTGCTCTTGAAGTTTAGTTCTGTCTAAAGGTAATTTCTAGGAGACAAGCTTACACTGGAAAACTAAAACGCAGAGAAATCAGCTCGTAAAAATGGATATGGCCTGCTTCATCTCTGCTGTCACGTTACTTATGAATTTCTTGGCGTTTGTGATGCATTACATGTGATGCATGGAGCAAAATCTGTGCACTGTTCAGATAATACAAGTCAAGCCTTTTATCTCTTTTTTATTTCTCCTGTCTTTTTCTGGCTGTCTGTTTTTCAGATTTCCTTTTTTTAACTGAGTTTTTTTTTCTTCAGTGTACTGTCCTGGTTAGTGTTGAGTTCAAATGCATGTAGCACAGTAAAATATGGTCATCTATCTCTCATTGTTGTGAATGTGCTGTACATCTCCCGTACATCATGAAGGAATCCTCTCAAATTTGGTGTAGACCTTCACTTATTTAAAGGTCAAAGGTGATTCTGACTTTTGGCAGTCACAATGATACATATGCCAATTCTGCCAAAACTGAATATTGTATAATATACGTATTATATATACACTATGAAGTGATGCTGTTTTATATCCAAGGTCAATTTCAATGTGACAACATAATATTTTTCAAGCAGCAGCCTCCATTTTTCCTAAACACTGCAGTTCCTCTAATGACCACTAGAGTGTAGCTTCATCAGTGAGTCGGTCTCCATAGACTCCCATGTCAAAATGTGCAACTTGACAGTAGAAATAAACATGTTCACAGTCTGGAATAGAGACAGTTTCAGTCTATACAGCTGATTCCTTCCTTCATGATGACCGTAGCAGGTGAGTTTCTATATAACTCACCTCTGTGAGTGAAAGGTGGGTGAGTGCATGCTCGTCATGAACCATCATACATGCACCAGAGTCTTTGCTCCACACCTGCCCCGTCCCTTTGCTCATTTTTTGTGAGAGCAGGAAGTTAGTGGAAGAGTCAGATGCTGCTGATGGAGATGATGGCAGTGATTCTACTTTTCTTTTTTTTTTAATTTTACAATAATAAGACTCTAAACCAGGCCTGGGCAAACTACGGCCTGTGGGCCAGCCCGTCAAATATTGGCACAAACTTGTCCAAATTATAGCAAAGACCTCAAACTTTGATGCACTGGCAAAAAAGGCTGACCAACAACACTGCCCCCGCTGAAACTGAATGTGATTTGAATCTAAGTTTTCTTTTACTTTTAGGTAATAGCTTTTACATGTCATTCATATTAATTCACACAAACACTGTTCCTCCACCCGGCCTGGCCATCAAAATTTAAAACTCATTATGGCCCCTGAGCCAAAGAGATTGTCCACCCCTCCAGTTTTGCTATGATCTGTGAAACATCCTCTGGTAGAGAACCACAGGTATTACCTCTCATCGCAGCAGAGCTATGCTGCATTGAAAAACAAAGACTAAAAATCTCAGATGAAGAAAAACTTGTGTTCACCACCGTGCCAGCTCCTCCACTCTGACGAGCTGAAGAAATGCCACAGAAATTAGTCACACGCACGTAGGCATGTTCACGGCATTTCCCCCCACGCACATACTGTACATAGACACCTTGCTTGCGAAACCACAGATGGTTCCCTTTGCTTCCTCCACAGCTTTCTCAGTGGTGTCGTGACCCTCCTTTTGGCTGAAAATATGAGTTCTTATTAACACATTATGCTGTCATTTTTTGCACTTTTTCAAGTCCTGGCACTTTATTCATTATTTCATTTAATAATCATAGCTCCATGCATAGTCTAATGACCATTTTCAGAAGCATGTTGTTAAATAAATGGTCTCTGTAATTGAGTTTGTGTGGCCACATATCAAATGATAACCATATGTGCGTCAGTGTGCACATATGCAGATGCAGCGCCGCCTTTGTTTGCAGACGGCTCTGCGGCTCAGCCCAGAATAGCTCAATAAAACAGACGCAGGTAGTTTCATGGTACAGGTTGAAATGATCATTTCTTTATCCTCCGTGATGAGGCCGAGGGAAATCTTTGATCTGGAGTGGCTAGATAATCATCCGTAGCTGAGCCCTGATTTCCATCTCCGTTCAACTCTCCCCTGGAAGCTCCATGAGCAGCCATCAACACTGGAACCAATCAGGGTTATTACCACTTTCCTCACTTCACAGCACACTTCTCCAGATGTGGGATCTGCTTCACCATTGCATTTGTTCTTCATGTTGGTATTGCAAAGTATATTGGTGTTACAGTGGGAACTGAGGCCACTTATACAGAACAGAGAATGGTCTCTTTTTCTGTTTGCTGATGTATTAAACATTCTGACCATCATCTTTTCAAAATCTTTTTTATTAAGGTTTCCAGCAAGATCTACTGCTCTGAAACGTCAAGGTGTTTGATCAGAGATCTTATTATGCTGTAATTTTACCTGCTCTATAGACGGCCTCATCCTAATTTTAGGGCCTGATAACCCTCTTTAAAACTTCTAAAGCAGAGGAGAAAGAAAGAGGATGAATGGCATTAACTGCTGTCATCTTTCCACGTGTACGTTTTTCTGGATGTCCAGTCAGTCAGTCCATCTCAGTCCTGTAGAGGCAGATGTGATCTGTGTCTGTCAGAGCTACATTCAAGCCAAGGTCCTGAATTCCAAATCCATCCAGTATGAAGTTGGGGGGGCATTTAAACTGAATGAATGGCATTAGAACAAACTAAAACACACTTTTATGTTTTATTCTATTTATTTTGCTGTTGTATAACAGGAGATTTTTCTCGAAGAAAACTAGACTTATACATTTGGGACTTTTTGTTGCTTTTTTCCTGTTGTACCAAACCGTGATCCCCAAGCCGAGGTATTTACCGAACTGTGACTTGTGTGTACCATTACATCCCCATTTTATAGTATTTGGTCAGTGTCAGGTCTGGTGTGAGTGTTACAGCTGTGTAACATCTTGTGGTCATGTTGGTTGGATTCATGTTGGTTAGATCGGACACACAGCATTACAAAATGTCGATATTCAGCATATTTCTCTCATGTAACCTGCGACTCTCATTACAAAAAGACATGTTGATGCCATGTTGACATCATTGCAAACTGACCTTTCACTCTTTAGCTCCTATGTCCAGCTTGAATCTGAATATGACACAGGCATAAAAAATAATGTTTGCATCTTCATCTGGAGACAGTAATATTTCAGAGCTGAATGAAAAAAAGAAGAGACAGAGTTGGGAGGGGCAGCATCGCAGCAGAGATGCACACACAACGCAGTGTATGATGTAAGTGAAGTGGCAGAACATCTGATTCCAAATCAGATCCTAATTTTTCTGTAGAACACCAGTCCAAGTGTCAAATCTACAACTCACTCTGATTCAGAAGAGAAGAATCCCATCTCAAGATTCACTGTGGAGTGATAAAACCTAAACTTTATGATGCCAGAAATATGATCGCTTGTGCTGCATGACTGTAGTATCTCATTTAAACCATGTTTATTGTATTTCCCTTACTCAGACGCTCCCAAAACAGCTGTTTCCAGAGGCCTAGTTATCACTGTCGCTGTCGTAAACAGCTCCGAGTTTGTCCTTTGTTCCATATACCCAGGATGCATCTGCTGGCTGGTTGTCTTCCAGTAGACAAATGTCTTAATAAAGTTTTTGTCTTCTTCAAACAGAAAGCAGAGCGGGCCCATAAAGTGCTGACTGTCCGGTCTGCCGTTGTCAGCTGCGTGTTGTACAACAGCTCTGCTGAAGTGAGGCGTTTCTGCGTGACCTCTCCACGTTCCACCTCATTACATCTGCAATGTTGTTTTCTCCACTTAGAGGACACTGCAGCTGGATACTGAGTTTGGCATATTTTGTCTACTTGTGCACTTGTTAATTTGCTGTTATGCTCCTTCATGTGGAGATAATGGTGGGCAGAAAGAAAATTAAGAAAACAAGTAGGCATGATATGAAAGATCTTCATTTTTCCTCTCCTCTTCCAAACACTGACCACTCGTGTTTCATTTTTTTTCCTTTACTTTTCAGCGTTCTACTT
>OMNW01018885.1:0-11314 GCA_900303245.1 Selene dorsalis | reverse complement strand
GTGGGCGGCAAATTTATTGAGTGTGAAAGCACGCCATGCCAGTAATGACGTGTCTAGAGCTTTGGGCATTGGGTACATCTCTGAGAACATGTGATATTTCTTAGTACTAAGGGTGTGTGTTTGTGTTTGTTTTGTTGGGTGTGCTTGGTGCTTCGATGTGTGACTGAAGTTCCTAATGGAAAAGGTCCCTTAGCACCGGGCTGTGTTGAATACTGAAACTCAAGACTTCCCAGGAGTGAAATAATACACCTCCAGAGATGAAAGTCATTTAGGGGCAGTGTGTTTGTATGAGAGTGTGTGTTGAGTCAAGGATATGTGTGTGTTGGGGGGGGCACCATGCTAGGATGGATGGGTTTGCGGTGAGTAAATGACCTGCCTTGATTTAGCCTATCAGCTGAGCTCTCCACCCAGACTCCCTGATATTCCCTTTCATCCATCTCTATAAGGGAGGGATGACGGAGAGGTGGAGAGGCAGAGAGGGAGAGTGGCTGAAGAGATGAATATGCACAGGAGAGAGTCGAACGATTTCAAGTGCAAGAGTGAGCATAAAGGGGCTAATTAGTGAAGACGGGGATAGAAATTTGGGAGCGAGCGACAGAGACAGAAGACATGAACAAAAAGACTAATAGACTCCAATCTGAATCTGGGCTAATACGGATGACAAACGGGAACGCTGCTCACGCCAGCAGTGACTCTCTAATGTGAGTTTCAGTCGATTGACGTGCCATTTGGGATGAGTTGGTGTGGAGTGCAGATGAGCAAGTTGTTTGGTCTCAACCCACTTGTGGTGATCAAAACACGAAAAGCCAAACCGGCAGAAATGAGTAAAAAATATTTAAAATTAAAAGGTTTTATTCCAAAGAGAAAATGACACTCGCTCTGAAAATGGTGGAACGAATCAACATGAGGCACATTGTCGATTAGTATTGAGTCATCTAAATACCCTACCAGCCGCTATATGGACCATTTGTGCAGGAAATGAAATCCAGCGGTAGAATGTACTTGCAGTTGTGCTGTTGCTATTGTGCCCTGTACCTCACCCACTCAGAGGTATTGGTATGAGATTTCTGTTTTGTTCTCAGTGTTTGTTTGTTTTTTTCTTTTGGTTTAGTAAAATACTCGGGAAAATAAAAAAGAAGAAAGTGATTTTAAAAGACATGAGCTCTGTATTAGAAAACCGGAGGACAAGGACATGGATACAGATGCCAGCAGTACAAAGTCACTGATAATGACATGCCACAAAAGAAGACTTTTAGAAAAATATGACACTTTAATGTGTAAAGTAAATTGTGGACCATATTTGTGTAGTTTTGCACAGTGAGGTAAAAACAATAAAGTTTAACCGATTACTTGAGGAAAGTGCACTTTAATGTTGCTAATAATCTCTCATTGCACGGCAGGTCAGCAGTGCTGGCCCATTGCAGAAGACAGAACTGTATGTGTAGTTCACCTTTATTTGTTCTCTTTGAACATTGATCATTTGGCAAAGCCTTAACACAATACTTAATTGAAAACCTGTATGATCAACTTAGGTTCTGTTAAACCAGAATGCCTGGGCACTCCTTCACTGCCGTTCTCCATCTAGACACATGGGCAAACATAAGGCACATGCCCACATAAACTCTCTGCATCTGTGCCTGTCATTAGCTCAGTCTGCCAATAAACTGTGAATAAACCGTGCTAATGTTGTCCTAATGAATAAGTTTCAAGAGAGGATTATTCATAGCTGCAGTGGGCCTAATTCAAGATAGATGTAGACATTTCTTCCTACAATAGCTTCAATTGTAATATCTATATTAAACCCTTTATTTATCCTGGGATGATTCCCTTTTATGCTGAGCTGAGATGTTCTTTTAAAGAAACACTCATACATTTACTCACACTCATTACCAGAGAGCTGCACAGCACAAGCACACCTTAACCTTGAAAACTGATATGCCACATAGCTTTCAGTGCCTTGCTCAAAGACACTACAGTGGACCTTAATAAAGGTCAGGAAAGGGTGCATTCGAGGCCCACGTTATCATATCGTGAGTTTCACACCTGTGACCTTGACTGCCAGCTGTTTGTCCCATTAGCTGCTACATTATCATTACGCATCTCTCACACTGTGTTTTTTATCAGAGCCCAAACTACAAAACATAAATAACAGCACTGCAGCTGTCAAATGCAGATTCCTAACTGCAGCAAATGTCTCTCGGGAGAAAGATATTTTGTCCTGTTTCCTTCCTTGGGTAATGGTAAACTCTCACATTTTCGCAGGTTGCTTGATTATTCATTGAAAAGAGTGCAGTTCAGTCATGGCTTTATGTTTATCTCAGGGTCAAACCTCTGGGGACTAAGGCACACCTGCATACACAATGCTTTTGCCAGCCTTGCGATCTTATAGTTTCTGTCAGTCAGCCGCATTTGTAATCATATGGTTACAGATATCAGATGAGCAAAGTGCAAAATTTCAAGTTTACACAATCCCCACTTTCATGTGCAACAACTATCCTTCCTTTCGAAAGCAAAACGTCGCACTACCTGCTCTTTAACATTTTTTAGTAACTCGCACTAGATTTGTTCATGATCTAAATGCACAAATGGTGACTGTAACTGATGTGTTCAACGGGATAATAAGATGTCACTTTACTCACTTGAGGAACCCATTAAATAAACAAGGTTTTTTTTTTCTTTTTTTTTGCAGGGCTTAAGTGGTGTATTTAACATCCTCCAGGGGGATGATGCAGATTAAAAGAATTGCAAGTAATATTACAAGAACTTTGCACTTAACATGGCCCCTGAGCCCTCGTCTTCTTTGTAAATGTGCCATTAGTCATTCTGATGACGCATCTTGCATAGCAAGGTTTAATTGTTTTCACCTACCGCTGCCTTTAAATGTAACCTTTGAGAAACCTTCAAGAGGCATGTGCAAGGGTTATATGATTATTTCACAGTGACTGAAGCTGTTTATAACTGAAACTATGGAGGAAATCTTCTCTGATGCCTCTTCAGTTTTGACCTGCCTCAGGTCAGAACCAGGTTGTGGTTTCTGAGGAGAGTTGAAATGAGGGCCACGGGTTGGTTTCACCTCTCATCCGAGAGGCTCCTTCATTTCTGATTCACTAGTAGTGGGGCGTCCCAGGTATTTAACCTCCGCAGGGTCATTGAGGAAGCCATTTGTGTCACTTGGTTCATTAGTGCTCCTGGCTGTTGTAACAACAGTCATTAGAGCCGTCAGAGTCACCTCAGGCCAAGAGTGAGTGGTCTTTGAATATCCTGAGCTGGGATGAAAGCATAAAACCATTGTAGACGGGGGATAAGTGGTGTTGTAGACCTCCTCACCTGAGGCATCGTTTCTCTCTTTACCCAATAGATGTCCAAAATATGTTGATTGTTGTCATTGTTGCCTTCTAAAGATTTGTTCCTTACCTTTCAGGTGTAGGTAAACTGAGTCTTGACCTCAGAAGTTGGCTGTCCTGTGTATTGTCATGCATTTGATCAATGGTTGTTTACTTTCACCAACACAAGTCACTGCATTGGACTGCATACATTACCTTGCTTTTCTTGTGTTTGGGTGCGTGGCCTTTCAAATCGACCAGTTTCTGTCTGAGTGCGCTGCTGGCTTTGAAAAACACAGGGATGCTGTGTTTGTTAGAAGATCCCCCTGAGTTTCTCAGATACTCCAGCCACGTATGACTGTGTTGTTGCATTTGTTGTTCTTTTCCTCCCCCACAGTGTTGGTGCTTTCCTTAGATCTCGTGGCTGTTTTCACAAAGGTCCAACTAGGATATCCACAAGCCTAAGGAGTAGATGACAGGTGTTTGCTTGCTTGGAGCAGGGCGCTTGATTGTATATTATCATCTCAAGTGTTCTGATAACTCAAAGAGTATTGATCTGTATGCTTGACCTTCCTGTATACATCGTGGATGCTGCTGTTGTTGTCCTCAATTTGTAAAGCACAGTCCAAAAAGTTGTTGTTTCTGACTACCTCCTGTGTACATTGAGTTGATGTGTTCTGTGAAGCACCTCTGGGATTTAAAATTGACGTGTTTGATGTGTTGTCCACTTGTCTGAACCAATGGCTTGGTCTTGTTGCTCTGACAGAGCTTTCTACTCCCTCTATGTTGAGATTGGCCTCAATGGGAGATATTTTTTAGCCAATGACATAGCCATACTTTTGCCCGTAACCTACTTTACTGAAAAGAGGTGATGTTCAGACAGAGGCTCAGCAATTTATGTATCTCCTTTGGACTGAAAGTGCTGGATTATTGTGGTTGTTGTAATGCACATTAGAGAACATGGCGGAATTTCTCCTCTGAAAGTGAAGCTGAACCCTTAAGCCAACCTCATTTGTCAAAGTGTACATTACAAAACAAATTGGCATCATACAAATTGCCACAAACAATGCAAGGTTTGTTGCACTTCTGAGGTCCTGGGCATTTACCAAGTTCCATCCGTGACCATGGATGAAACGCCATTCTTCATTCGTTCATTCTTTGTGATTGTTTTAACCAATGTGCATCTTTTATGATTGGATTTTGTGCAGGTCTCTTTTTAATGAGAGATATTGTTTTGGACGGCTGAGATAAATTAGATGCAGAGTTGGAAAAACACCAAAACGAAAGTTGGGGCAGGATGCATTTCTAAGACCCCCCATTTTATGTAGAAATGTAATCACCATACCATCATTGGGCATTTGGCTGCTTCCCTTTGGGCTACAGAAAAATTAAGTCACTAATCTAACTCTCTGTTACTTCAGTTTCAGTATTAATTGCTGCATCAAATAAATGAGCCAAATCTCTGCACTAGTTCCTAATCACTTATCTGTCATTAGTGCTTCAAGCCAGGGGGTATAATTGGGGCAGTTCATACTTGTGGAAAATAACTTGGCGTTATCATCAACAAAGGCGCAAGGGTGGCCCACTTAGAGCAAAGCAACTATTGTCAGTTCAGAGGAAAATAGGCGGATTAGATGGCAAGTTCTGTGGCGCTGAATGTTGCATGTACAAACGTGTATGATCGTGTGCCCGTGCATGCGTGATGAGAACTACACAGATCTTTTATGTTTGTGTGAATGCATGACATGGTATCAACACTCTGTGTGTGCATCTGTTTTTTGGCATATACTAATAGGCAACAGACATATCCAGAAACAAAGTCAGCAGCCAGTGATAAGAGCCAGACTTGCCTCGGAGCTACCAGCCTAGTCCGTGTCTTTTGACGAAACCCGGCGATAACTACAGCTCTGCTCCTCAAAGCTGGAGAGCAGGGAGGAAGGGTGAGAGGGGAAAAAGAGGAAGCAATAATCTTTCTGTAAATGCAAGCTCAGAGTTTAGCACTCCACAAAGTCACCTCCAATTTAGATTCATAAAAAAGATTGCATGCATCAGATCTTCCTAAGTACTGGGACTTTTAGGGGCCAAACTTAATTTCCTTAGTTGGCAAATACCTTGCAAAGAGTAATCTTTCAATTAGAGGAAGCAGCTGTGAGACTGTATGATTTGTGCGTGTGCGTGTGCGTGTGTGTGCGCGTGCGCGTGTGCGTGCGTAGGTCAGCGGAGTTACTGAGGTCTACAGTGACTTTTGACCCGGTTATGTTCAAACTGGATGGAAAGCAATATTCACTGATCTGTGAATGTCCTCCCTCCCGCTCCCTGCCAACGCAGCTGCATTTCTCAGACTCAATTAATATGAAGAGCTGCATTCCAAGAGTTGATTGATGTTGATTGAAACATGTAAAGGGCATCAAAGAGCAAAGAGAGCTGGCTTGTCAGCCTACACACACTTGTACACAGACACACACACAATAGGCTATGCAAATTGTCTTCACTGTGCGTATGTGTCTGTCAGCTCGCCTGTGCCTCTTCCACTCTGTATGCCTGAGGAGGAGCACATGATTTACAAAATATCGCAGATAATCGTGTCAAGATTAAGTATCTCCTTTTGATTAATGCTTAATGTTTAATTAACTCAACTTTAGGTCTTTGGCTTGTCAGAGGTTCCACCTGCATAGCAAACAGGCTCCTTGCTCAGTGTCAGGTATACTGCACGGGCCCAAGAGAGCAGACTGCGGAAGAGGAAGTGGGACAGATAAATTTTATATTAATCTCCTGGGATGAAATTTGTGCACTGCCTCAGGCAATGAATAATTAATATTACCCAAACAAAATGAAGAAGAACAAAATAATAAATAGCACGAAGCAGAATGCATAAAGATGTGTTTGAGAGTATATAGGTGTCATTTATGCATACTCCTTAAAAAAAAAAATATTGCGTATGTGTGTGTGTGCTACAAGCAAGAACCCCCTGAGTCTAATATGACATCTTTACAATAAAAGTGTGCATACTTGTGAGCATGCATCCCCATGCCAAAGTGGGGGAGATTATGCCAACACTGTGTATAGTATGCATGAGCATGTGTGAGCGCATATTATGTTGGTGATTATACGCTCCTCTTTCTATCTAAGACATTTCTTTGAAGCTTAGGTTGGTGTACAAGACAAAGTAACCATGAAATTGACACCCAATCCTCCTGGTCGAGCCACTTCCACATCCAAATGAACCTCTTAAATGGTTCTGGGCCAAGAATGTGAGCCTTTCTAGTAATAATTCATCAATATGAAATCACACAATTTTCAATATGTATTATATTTCGTCAGCAGGATATGAAATCCTACAGTGTCTACAGCATTTTTTCCCTCCTCCTGTCGCTCAGCCCCCTCCTCCCTCTGCATTCCTCGCCCAGCTGGCATACCCTGCTCCAGTCTGATAACGTGATTTCACGGAAAAAGTGAAATCCTCCTCATGTCTGATGTGTGCATCTCTCACTCACTCCTCATCCTCCCCCAACACCCATCCTATCCTCTTTCATTCACCCCTCCCCGCCCAATGCCTCACCTGACATTTGTAGGGAAGCTGCTCAAAGGGAAAAGGTGCTTTGTGGCATTGGCAGGTCACAGTGTGTGTGTGACAGAGAGAGAGAGGAGAAGAGAGAGAGAGAGACAGGCAGAGAGAGAAGGTCGGGAAGGAATCAATGTCTTTGGCAGGTGTGTTCCCATCCCTAAGAGACACTGAGAGCAGGGGAAAGGCAATGAAGAGAGTTGGGAGTGTCATTGGCAGGTACGAATGCATCTCACAGGTAAATGGGAGCTCTGAAGGGTAGTGTAGCATTTGGGAGTACATTTAATATCAGATTAAGCATCTGACAGATGAGAGCAAGAGAGGGAGAGAGAGTGTAAAACTACACCCTTAAGAGAGATGGAGAGAGAATGAATTTTTTGAAAGATAGCCAAGAGATAAAATGACATTTACGGATCAGAACATCACACGTCTTCCATTCTTGAACATCAGGCAGTCTGTCCTTTCCTTGGGACCAATCTGTCACCTCAGTTGGGCCCCTGAGCTTCGGAGGGAAAAAATAAAGCACACACACATGCAACTGCAGATGGAAGCTGAGTGTGAGAGTGTGAGAGTGCTACAGAAAACCAGATTTTCTGACGACACTGAAAAGAAAACAGCCATTTCAAAAAAAAAAAAAAACTTTTTTTTTCAACTCCATATTTTTCTAGGGAATATCAACCAACCATGCACCAGCTTTGTCACATTCACCTTCTTTCATATTCAATGGTTGGCACTTTCACAAGAGACCACTTCCATCCACCACTTCTTTGCTTTTAACGCACCTTGCACTGTACTCTCCCCACATTTCCTCAGCATCCGCCAGCCAATCCAAATCTGCCGTTCTGACCTTTAGGCTACTACAGCCGCTTCTTTATGAAGGCATGAGCAAATTGATCCACATAGGAGTTTTATGGTACTCGAACTGGTATGGGATCCTTTCAGACGGCATGAAATGTTTTTAAAGAAATGCTGGAACTCTGGAATAGGCTCCTGTGGTTCTCTTATTATTTGTGCACAACACATACAGAGATCATATTCTGCCATTTTCTGCTTCAAAGGTGGGGTGACCAACTAGCCTCTTGCACATACAAACTCTGTGCGTGACATTACACATGAGAATGGAAGACCAGCAGAATAACAAACAGCCTTCCACTTGCTGCTCTGACATTTTGTGCGGATCAAGATGGATTCACGCTAGCAATTATGCAGTTTAGCACAGCTAAGTAATTGTTCAGAGGCATGGCTCTGCCCTCTGGTTTGAAGTGCAACAATCCACTCCATTTTATTCATCTTTTCCGGGCAGTTATTTGCCTCGAATTTTTTTAGACGTCTGTGAACCCGAGTTCTCATAATGTCTCAACCAAGAAAGGTGTGGATTTGCAAGAGTGCATGACAGTTTAGCAAAAGTTGAAGCCAATGTCAACATCTTGGTAGTGTCCAAATGTAAGTGAGGGAACAAAACAGTTGTTTCATCCTTGTGATGTCATCATTAAATTTTGTGCGGATACATCAGTCATCATGTTTCAGACTTAGACCAAAGTATTGGGTGACAGACGGACTAGAACGTACATCAAGCTGCCAGCAAGGCTAAAAGCAAAGTAATATGGTTGTAAGTGAGTGATAGATGATGCATTGATAAATTAATTGTTTTTCTTTCTGCATCAATCATCGGGCAGAAGCAGAAAGTGCTTAGATCTATTGTAAAAAGCAGGACTATCGTTTGAGTTCTTCTCAAAAGCAACCAAAAAAGAGTAACAGAGAGCACCTTGCCTTTTACGTTTCATGCCAAAAAACAACAGCAGACAACATCATTCATCAATCCTGCAAGTGAACGTATGGCGGTCGGCTTTTACAAGCCAGAGAGAAGGTGGCAGCAGACTAAAAATAGCCCTGCAGCAGGGTCTCATAAATGGAAAGGAGAAACAGTAAAGGGTAACGAAAAGAAAAACACACATCGCCGAATGGTGATTTCATTTCCCTACCTGTCATAGCACGGCTAAATAACTCTGGTCAGGGTATTACAAGCTGTGGGCTCCATGGCTCTGAACAGCAATCCCATACAGGTGTGAAATGAGCAGCAGGAAAAGAGGGGGAAGGAAAGTGATAAGAGGGAGAGAAAGGCTGAGAGAGAGGTAAGACAAAGATGGAGAGTGGTGGTAGAGAGGTGCAATTGGTGAGAGAGAAAAGGGCATTAGTAAAAGCAGAGAAAGAGGAGAGAGCTAGAGAAAATGGAGAGGGGACAAGTCTTATTAAGAAATAGAACGATGGAAATGGGACAAGAAATCGTGATGGCTGAAGGAACAGGAGGCAGCCCTGCTGTGTGCGCTCTTGGATGAGCACACAGACACACACACACAAATACACACACACACTCAGAGTGCATCCCAGTGAGGTAGACGCTGGCAGATGGAATTACACACTCCTATAACTCTGTAACTGGCCTGAATCACACAAAGGCGACAGTTGACTTTCCTAAGCAAGAGTCGTCTGGGCAAGGTTACGTCTTTGGCAAGTTTTCTCTCTCACGCACACTGACATAATCAGAAAAAGAGCAAGAGGAACTGAGAGGAATATCCATCAGTCCTTTTTCTGCTGCTTATCTGGAGTCAGGTTATCATGGCAGCAGGTTAAGCAAAAAGTAGTCCAGATGTCCCTCTCCCTGCTCTCGGGTTCCTCCTGGGAGACCCTGAAGCGTTCACCACCCAGATGAGATAGGCAATCTCTGCTGATTCTGGCTCTGCCCTGTAGTTTCCTACCAGCTGGATGTGCCTGGAAAACCTCCAATGAAAGGTGCTCAGGAGGATCCTTGATCTGATGCCTTCGATCTGATGTTATGACCACAAAGTCAATCACTGATCCCAGGCCCAGGGAGGTCCTGGTGCAGAGTACACTCCTAAAACCTCTTTATGCTTGAAGATGGTGTTTGTTGTGCCTGAGCCAAGACAAACTCAGAAATCACTTAACAAGTTCACATCAGACAGGCTGTTGTCCTTTCTTATTGTCCATCTCCAGGTGTCTCCATTGCACTGAAGTTCCACAGGAGGACACTTTGGTTGAGTCTGGCTCCGGCTTTCAGACAATTGTAGGCGAACTCCCCACTCGATTTCCTGGTCTGGGTGGGTTGACGCAATTTCGAAAAGTACCATTCAGCAGAATTATATATGAATTGCTCTAAGTTAAGTTTCTCCCTGGGGGCCAATTTGCCTTCGGAAATCCCACCAGGGGCCAATGACCCTGCCAACACAACTCCCAGGATAAGAGGGCTCACAACCCCCTTCCACCTCGCTAACATGGTGATTCTTGGAGGGAAATAGAAATACTCTTTTAGTGAGTCCAACCTGTACCATATTGCACAGTGTGTGACAAACTGCAGTGGTCTCCTGCCAAGGAAAAGATACAGAGTGTGGGTGTGTGTAGAAGAAAGAGAGGGAGAGAGGAGGAGAGGGAGGATAAAAGGTTCGGGAGGGGATATGCGAGAGAGCGAGAGAGAGAGACACACACACACTGAGAGACAATGGAGGGGAAAAATAGAGGAGCTGTGCATTGTTGTATCTGTGCCAAAGCAGAGAACGGACAGGACATAGATTGTTAATATGGCAGCATTAGTGACAGTCATCCATGCACCCATTGAAAAAAGCAGGTATTATACAGTATCCCAGCCTTCCAGCCAGGATAAGAATGCATGATCTGAGTATATTTAGGCTTCAAGGACACTTGATTGAAGTCATAAAAATGAAAGATGACTTGTTGGAACGGAGTCACTGCGGAATCTCTCCCTCAACTCCTCATCTCTTCCTCCCCTACTGCTTCCATCTCTCTCTTGTTTTTCCGTCTCTCCCTCTCTCCTCTGCGGACTCTTCATCCTGCCAAAACCGTGCCTTCGTCCCTAACCCTCAGAGGTAGAGGCGGGGATAATTGAAAAAGTTCTAACACTGGGAGTTAAGTAAAGAAGATAAGGAGAGAAGTTGGAGGGAGCAAAAAAAAAAAAAAAAAGCAAATGTTAGCACCACAACAAATATATAGGATGAATGTGTGTTTTGTAGATGAGGGTGGTTTGTTGGGAGAGAGAGAAGGAAGTGGAGGATGAGAGAAGGTTTCTGTCCTGAGTGAAAGAGAGGGAGGGAAAAAAAGGAGAGTAAGCAATAAATGGAGAGTTTGTGTGTGGCAGGGGAGGAAGAGAAAGAGAGAATGAAAGCTTTATCTTATCTACTTTAGCCATCGCTACTGTCCACTGGCTCAAAGTATAATACCCACTTATGCAAATGCACCCACATCTCTGCTCCCCTGATACAGTGGAAGGCCTAAGTACAGTTTAACGAAGTGTGTTTTTGTATGGGCTTGTGTGTAAATGCACCTCCTGGGTCCTTGTGTATTTGTGTGGATGCTGTGTGTGGAGGGGAGTGCTGTGCCAGGAAAGGCACCAACCCCC
>OMNW01018884.1:0-11772 GCA_900303245.1 Selene dorsalis | reverse complement strand
TATGGCTGAACTCGGACAGATGTTAATTTATAACTGAACACTTTCAACTTAACAGCCTTGACGTCAGCCGGAGAAGAGGGAGAGAGAGAGAGAGACGGAGGAGAGCGGGGAGTATAAGAGAAATGCAAATGACTTCTAGATAAGTTAATGTGCCTTTGACGTGGTGACGGTGTGTGGGTGCGCTGGTTGGGGGGGAGATCTGTGATTGCATTGGTAAGGTAAGGCTTTCCTGAGCCGGCCAAAGATATCATTAATCCAAGCTTGACCCACACGGCCCTGGCCTCAGAAGTTTATTATCCAGGAGGAGGTGGCGGGAAGGCAGAGCAGAGACCGTGTGCTCCTCAAAAGTGACTGAGCAGCACTTCCTTTCTGAGCCCTCCCCAAGACAAATTGGCTTGGATCAGCAGCTCCGCAGCTGGCTGATGAAGAGGTGAGATGTATAAGGCCCACGTGTGCATTTTCATCATGACGGCTTTTCCTTTTTTCTCATCCTGCAGCATGTCACCTGCTGCAGTGTGTCATTGTGTCCTAGTCTCTCTCATGCTCTATCACTCACCCACACACACAACACACACACACATAAACCATACGGTGCAGCGCAACAGACTTGCACTAATCCCCAATTTAGACATGTACAACACAGTTTTGTTTGTGGATTACTGTCCTCTGGCAAAAAAGTGAGAGATCAGCACACACGGGAGTCTTAAGAGTTTAACTAAGAACAATGTCTTTTGTATTTTAGCCATAGAGAACAACGGGAGCAGAAAACATTTGGTCCATATTCGTATCTGTAATCTGGTTAAAATGCAGCACAGAGGCAAAAGACTGAAACAAAGCTTCAAAGCCTCAGTGCCTGGAAGATGTGACAAAAGTGTATGGTATTATAAACATTTGGTTTTCACTGTCACAGAGGAGGAAGACGAGGATGATTATTCAGTATTGTAGAATCAAGTTACTATCATTTTCCAAACCAATGTCCCTGCTGTCCTTTTGATACCATGATAGTAGATTTAAATTTCTTCCAAAAACAAATCATTTCTATGAGCAAGTGGATGAGTGCAGACGGATCCAAACAGTCTAGTGTCATGAATATTAACAGTCAGTAGGTGTGAGCTGTGGAGAGGCTCTGGCTGGAGTTGTTTACTGTTTATTGTGGCTCGGTTTAACTTAGTTTGGACTCTGAGTTTTGCATTGAATAGAAATATTGTAAATACAAATCTTCCCAGCAGAGAATGGGGCTATTTAAAGCCACTCACCTCAATATTTTATATATTTACAGTGAATGAATCAATGTGTGATGTGAAAACAGTTAATTTTAGAGACATCCGTTCGGAGAATTAGCATCAGCTTCGATCTTTGCCTTGGTTTACATGCTTTAGCTTCTTTTGGTGAATTATTTGGGTTTTCAGGGCGTCAAAATCTAACATTCATATTTCCAGATGCATCAGACAGCTGTGTGGCTCTACCTGCTCAGCACCAGACAGAGGACAGAAACTGTTAGGAACCAGCAGGTGAAAATAGCGGAGCATTTATCAACTGACAATTTTCTCAGGAGCTGGTGGAGACAGAAACAGGCCCAGAGAGAGACTGAGTATCTGACCAGTCAGTCTGGGCCTGCTTCTGTTCAGTGTTCACTTGCAAAACTATTCTAAATAAATACTGTTTGCTCTCTGTTCCTGGTAAATTTAAGATGATAATAGGTGTCAGATGTTGAATTAGAACTCGTTCTACTGCCTCCAGGGCCAGAAACTTTAGACTTTAAATAAGGCTATTAAAATGCGTTGCATCACCTTTAAAATATTAGTAGCAGATACTGTGAATGCTGGGCCTTTATTTTGAAAACATGGTTTTGTTGTCATGCCATGAGGAAATATGTGGTAAATAATATGAGGTAATATATTTTGTGCAATTTTGCACTGTAGGTGGGTTACACTGAGTGTGATGCACATAAATATAGGAAATTATGTGTGTGATATGCAAATTGATTATTGTGGTTATCTTGTGCCTTTGTCAACCTGCCTCCCTCCTCGGAGCACTCAGACCTCCTGTCAGCATCAGCTTTTGATCAGATACTTCATTTGATACACTACATCAAATAGTTTACTCTCATCTAATGTTAAAATAAAAGCCTGAGGGCAAAATCTACAAAGATGCCACTGAGGTGGGTGAAGGTTAGAAAATCCACACTGGCTCTTATCGTGTGGGGCGACTGGTGCAGGATTCATTCAGCAACAGTGGAGGTCTATAATGTCGTTTAGTGGACATAGTAAACATAGAAATAACAGATAAAATAATGCTTCCTTGCTTCCTTCTATTAATGACATGAGAATAATAAGTTTTAGAATAAGTTTTAGAAAACTTGGAACTGGTTATCCATTACAGTCAGCGGTACTGTAATGGAATAATTCATATGACTCTTAAATTATGAACAACAGTGTCATCAATAGTTACTGAAGAGTAGAACTGCTCTGTGTTGCCAGCCTATTCTTTTCAACTGCATGAGCAGCCTGTGACACCTTGGTGAGCTCAGGTGAATTCAGAAATAAAAGTGCACCAGCCTCGAACAACGTGTCCTCCACAACCTGACTGTAACTCTCTGCTCCTGTGTTTGTTTCTGTCTCTGTGCAGGTTTGGCAGTTCACCAGATAATTACAATCACTGTGTCTCTCATTATGGTTATCGCAGCCTTGATCACAACACTCGTCCTTAAAAACTGGTAGGAAAGATTCCTTTATGTTTTCTCTCATCATTATCTCTGCAGACCATCAAGAGGTACAAGGTATGATTTTATGTTTGTTTCTTGTCTTTGGTGCGTGTTTTTGTAGCTGTGCACAGTCGGGAAATGGTCGACACAATAGCCATCAGCGCAAGATCCACCAGCAGGAAGAGAGCTGCCAAAACCTGACGGACTTCACCCCGGCCCGGGTGCCCAGCAAGGTGGACATCTTCACTGCCTACAACGACAGCCTGCAGTGCTCACACGAGTGTGTCCGGACAGCTGTGCCCATCTACACCGACGAGATGATCCAGCAGACGCCTGTCTACAAGACCGCTTACAATGGAAACAGGTACACAGATGTACACAAGAATACATCGGCAGGATGTCTGGGACTTGTCCCTGCCAAGAGGGGGGACAGAATTGTTCCTACCAGGGCTACTAACCAATTAAAATATTAAAGTGCACTTAATCCCATGCATGTCCATAGTTAATCGTGATTAATTACAAATCTGTCACATCTTTTTTATTTGTACAAAATGAACCTTAAAGGAATATTTTTCAAGTGTTAAATGATTTATGCAAATGTAACTTTATTAGGCTACATATTGACCAAAAACTATGACAGATATTGTCCAGTAACCCTCAAAGGCCTTACTGTATTTAGCATCAAAAAACTGTGCTCCAACAATAACACGACTGCTGGGGGATTTTGCTTGAGAATGCAGCTTATTAATTTCCAGCAACTGATTCAAACTAGGTGTCAAAGGTCAATATGACAGATCATGCGATCAAAGGAAATTCGGATGAACATGTTGTTATCGCATTAACTTTTTAGTTTTTTATTTGAATGTAAATACAGATAATATATGAAAGAGTCCTTCGTTGTGGAGCAGCTGTAGTGATGAAACCAAACTTAGGCCCTTGGATATTGTCATTACTGTTATTATCAAGTCATTGGAGTCTAATGGCCCAAGTGTTACTGAACAGAGGCCCCTCATCAATTCAGTTTGTGTTATTAAATCAATATGACTTATGATACATTCCTTTTATAAAAGGTAGAAATGTTTTGAAAATTTGAGTGTGAAATTATAAAGCAATGAATAAGATTGTAATGCAAACAGATGATACACATGATACTGAACCAGAATTAGTTTCAGTGTGAGGGTTTAATGCTGTGACACCTCCTGCAGAGCTCCCTGAACGTTGTGTAATGATTCAGTTGATAGATGTAAAGTCTTGACAGTATAAACAGCATCTTGGTATCAGCTGGATAGATCTGTATTTGAGTCAATTGTACATTAGTGTGCTACCTCCACCACAGAAGAGGCTGAAGACTGAAGGCTCAGTGTTGTGTTTGTGTCTCAGTGTGAGGATGAAGTCGTGTCCCTCCTGTTCTTCTTCACTCACAGAGCAGGTGTGTTTTATACAGAAATCTCAACCAGTTGTCGGGTTAAACTACCACTTGTGACACTACGCTTGGTAAAGTGTTTACTGTCTGAGTGAATCACAACAATAGTCATCTGATGCTGCAGGGGCCGCCGTGGTCACACTCGCTCTGCGTATCCAAACGCTGTAGGAGAGTGACAGGAAGAGTGGGAAAATTCATCTGGCGTAGGGTCCAAAGTTTATTATCTACACTATGTATTCTGCAATCATTCATAAGACCGGGCATCAGGATCACACTGACCCATTACTGGTCAAAACTGGACAAAATTATTGAAATTTACAGGTTATATATTTGCTGAATGCCATCCCCCTCTCTCTGTATCTCTAGTGTCCTGTCCATTAAAGGCCTGAAAAGCCCCAAAAATAAACTTAAAAAGAAAAAAAAACTTTATTCATTTGTTTTTTTAATGTTAATTCTTTCTTAGTTCATCTTCCTCTTCTGTGGAAGTAGCTGATGCAAAGGTGTAAGTGTTTGACTACATGGGTTTTAATATACAATTAAATTACAACCAATGATTTTTGTGACAAGGGCTGGGATTTAAAGCTGATATGATGAAGTATTTGTTTCTTCACACTAACTTTTGAAAATGTAATTTTTAAGTTATTGTTTAGGTGTTTTAGCCTTTATTGGATAGGGGTGTGATAACAGACAGTAAAGCAGGCAGAGAGATGGGGGAATGACACACAGCTATCATTTCATTATCATTCTCCTTTGTTACATAGTCCCTTTGGCTTGAAGTGATGGAAGGAGCTCCCTATAAGAAGTGGAGGGGTCACTGTGTGATAATCTCTCAGATCAAACTGCATGTGTTCTAACATGTTGCGTGTTGCTGTGCAGGCCCTCCCCCACCGAACGACAACTCATTCCTGTGGCCTTCGTGTCAGAGAAATGGTTCGAGATCTCCTGTTGACGAGCTGAAGGCCTTGTTCACTTCCTGTGGGTGGAGGAGACTCCCTGAAATCACGCTTTGGTGGGTACTGTACCACTTTGTCCCCCCTCGCAAATCGGCATCTGAGCCGTAGCCACCTCCATCCCTGTGGTGATGCTGCCCCACTTTGGGAATAGAGGGGGAACTTGGCATATGTTTGTTATTTGTGACACGATTATGCTCCTTTCTATCTCATGTGCAGCCATGAAAAAGGGCTTAGAAATCCACTCCAGCACATTATCAGAGGTCTGTGGTCGAGATAAGAGACTAATTATGTATCAGTATTAATAAACTATATGCTCACAGTTAATGATTTCCCTCCTCATATCTGAAACATTCTCATTGATATTTATACGGCCCCTCTCCTTCCTACACCAACAGCACATTGTTTTGAACATTTCAGAGTGTAGAAGCACTTTCACTTGACTTGTGACACATTTCTATGCACGGCTAATGTATGCCAGAACGGCCTGCATTTGAAATTCAAAGCGTGAAAGTTAAGCACATGCTCTGGTCCCACAGTGTTGCTGGAGGCCCGGGGGGAGGTGTATCGTCTGCTATTGACCCAGATTTTAAAAGGAATAGATTGCCTGCAGGTAGTGTACTGAGAGGACAGCGCCTCTCCGTTGTCTGGACACACATTAGTCTCAGTCAGTCCACAGCCAGCTCCCCATGCTGTCGTCTTAAAAGACATAAGATTTCTTATCATCTGCACAGACATAATGTATTTCTCAGACTTACAGTATGTCAAAACAGCAGAATCACTGATTCTCAATACTGCCTTTCATCTGGTTTGAGAAAGGCACCAGGTCACATGTTTTTCAGGCCAGAGCTGGATACCAGTCCCTCTCCCTTCCCTCCCCTCCTAAAAATCAGTGGAAACTAGGCTAGCTTTGAAAAATCCTATCGGTGTTACAGTGATTGTTTTCCACTTCACAATGAGGGACAATTGTAATTTTTATTTATTTATGTTTTTGTTCTCCGCATCTCCACAGGATCCAGTTGGAAACAAGAAACACACAAAACAGCTTCTTTTTGTAAAGTAGTGTGATCACTCTTTGGACACTGGTGAAGATATTTATTTTTCTAGAGATGACGAGCAGAGCAGCCGCCACGCTGCCGACTCCATATTTCCAGGAAACGTACAGTCATTTAGATATAGATTATATATAGGTATATTTACAGGACGTGAGGGACGAAGACTGTGTCCTCACGAGAAACAAACACTGGACACGTGACAGAGGAACCCAAGGAGCTGGAGGATGAACTGTATTTATGAACAATGTGCCAATAATGCCACTATGTGCCACAACCTGGATAGAAGGACATTTCAACTACAACTGATGGACTAAACGAAGAGCGCTATATTAACCTTGTAATGACTCCAACTGCATTCTTTCTTTTGTTTAGTTTTCTTTTCTTTTCTTTTTTTTTTGGTTTTGCTTTGATTTTTTTTAAAGAAATGTGAAAGTTAAAAAATGCTACAAATGTATTTGAATATGTTTTGAAATAGTTCTAAGAAATGTGTTGCAAAAGAGTCTTAATGATATTTATATGAAGCACTATTCTGTTAGAGAAGAGAGAAGACGAGTGGGGGGTGGGGGGTTAAAAAAAAAACAAAAAATAGAAACGGTATATGCTTTACTGAAAAGTGGATTTTAAAACATTGTTTCTACAGGTCCCATTTTAAAAGCAGAATAGTTAGGTCTATTTTTTTACACAGTAGAGTCTGCCACAGCCCCAACAGTGGAGGTCTGCAGCATCTGAGATTCACCACTGTTAATAAAATCCACTCCCACCTGAACAGAAAAATCTGAACGTGGTGCAAGACGAACTATCGCCTAATATTGGAAAACTTATTTACGTTAATAGTTATTAAGAAAACACACAAAAAAGTAGGAAAACTGAGGTGCGGATGGAGGAGGGGCGGCAGCGACAGGCTGCACGGAGCTGGACAGGACATTCACACTGCCTCAGGTCTGTCGAGCTCCTTTGCACACGACGTGTTGCTCCGAGTCTCAGCAGCTGTTTGGGATCAGTTCTAATGACTGGTTGTGATTCACATCTGAGCTGCAACACTTAACAGGGTGGAATAGATTCAATTGGAGCTTCGCATTCAAATAATTCATGTGATAATTTGCATAAATAGGAAAGAGATTGAAAAATGAATCCCCTCCACAGATAGGAAATGAATATCCCCCTCCCGACGCCCAGATTGGTTCACTTCTGACAAATCATCTGTGAAACCCAAAAGTCTGAATCATAGTGAGAGGAGTGTGGAGGTTTAGGAGCTGATACTGAGCAGGATGGAGCTGTGACAGAGCTGCTGCAGATGGGTTCCCCCCTCGGGACCAAGACGATGGGCATCATGTGTTTAAATGCAGGATGTAAGTGGAGAGCAATCTCCTGACTGATGGGCTTAGTCGACACTCTCCAGAGCCAGATCCACGCAAACCTCAGAGCATTAAGAGACTTTCAGGGGGCTGGGCACGAATCGCAATCCGTGCACAAAGAAAGCAGAGCCAACGGATGAAATATAACCTGGGAGAAACTTTAATTGTGTTCTTTCAAATAGCGAAAACACTCCATCAGTGTATTGTTGAAGCAAGGGGATTATGATAAGCCAGTCAGCCGCTGCCAAATTGGTTTAAACTATCTCTTAAGTCAAGGTGAGGGACCTCCGTGGTCAGGGAGGAGGGTGGAGCTCTCCTAAGAGCTTCTCTTGCACCAATAATTTCATTATCAACCTCAAGCTCTGACAGACGGATTACCTTTGTGCTTCGAAGCTTTCGAGGAAGCCGCCTCTAAATCTACCTTCTATTGTGCTGTAGGTTTGTAAAAAAGAAAAAAAAAGCACAACATACAATTCTGTAATTGTAAATGTTTCTGGCTGCAGACAGCAATATGTACAGATTAAAAGAGGTGTAGTTTTATTGCGTGTCGATAGTGGAGCTCCGGCGATGATTCGCGGAGGTGGGTTGTTTTTAGGCTCGTACTCGCTTCCTTAAAAAGAAATCAAGGAGACAGTTTATATCAAAACATGTAGACCCGCATCAGAACATGTGAGCCATTCAGGAGATGCCAAGATGGCCCAGGATAAAACACTGTGGTGCAAAACCTCTGCTTTTGCCCATTCGCAACATGAAAACCAACTCTCATGAATGACCAGTCCATATACCAGTCCAGCCTCACGTGCGTGTCAGGCTCCGGAGTTACTTCTTTGACATAACATATATTTTTTTGAATGAAGAGTGTTATCTTACTAGTCAGAGGGTTACAAAAACTTACTGTATATTATACACGTGTAAATGTATTTTCTATATATTTGCTTCTATTTGTGTACAGGTGTGTTCTATTTTTCAAGGCCTCTCCCATTTTTGGGGAGGTTTCAGCTAGGTCGGGGATAGTGTCTTTGTTTACATGTGTAACTACAGTATTTCTTTCAAAACACAAAACTAACCTTGTGCCAAGCTTCCTACCTGCACTTTCAAAGCAGTACTTGTATTATATCTTAGCTAACCAGTATAATACTTCAGTAGACGCTGCAATAGTTCAGATTTCCAGACGGTATGTGTGAAGGAAACGGTGCCGAGCGGTTGGAGGAGGAGGAGGAGGAGGAGGAGGAGCTGTGATCGAACCTCGGGCTCTGCTGTGTTTTGATTGGTTGGCTGGAAAACCAACAACCTGCGGTTCTTAAACGTCATCTCTACATGAACTCTCCATCGCCAACAGTAGCTGCCAAGAAACCAACTAAACTTGATCTACACTGGGTTGCATTCATTTCTCATGTTTCTCATTGTTGCTACAACTGCCCCACTACGTGTTTGACTTTTTTCACTTTCACTGTTATGGCGAGCAGAAACTAATATTACAATACATGAGCATAATGTAATGATCAGGGCAACGACGTGAGAGGAGGGCGGCGTGTGAAGTTGTCCACACCTGTATCTCTGCTCAGGGCGGCGTTCTTCAGGGGGTGAAGGCTGAACTGAGATGATGTTTTAAGGTCCTCAGGCTCTCTGTTGGCATTATTTGATTATCATTATTGGACTGCAATGAATATTGGTATACGTTGAGCAAGAAAGGATCCACCTATTGGATCCAGGACCAGAAAGATGCATTGAAAAGAACCTTCAAAATGAGACAGTCTAATTGTAACATAGTGACTCACTTGGTCTTTAATGCTTCTTCTGAAGGACGCAGCCTCTGAATTTCCAACACACCGTTTGTCTGGATTTTTTTCTTTCTTTTTTTCTTTTTTTAAAGAAACTGCTAAATCAGCCTGTTACAAAAAAGCCAAGATCAGACTTAACAAAGTGATGTGAAAAGTTTTTGAAAGATAATTCTGCTTCATTTGGATGTTAGCCACGTTAGCAGCAGCTAGCAGCAGCAGGCTGAAACATCTACACCGGGAGTCTCCAACCTTATTTTTTCTCTGACAGGTCCTTCATTTCCAAATCAAATCAGATGAATAACGTTATTTAACAAGTCGTCAAATATCAACATTCAAAAACATCTGAAACTCACGTCAGTCACAAATCAGTTGTTGACACAGACACATGTTAACATCACTGCAGACAAACATCCGCACACCTGCTGAGAACAAGAGAGGAAGAAGCTCCTCAGTCAGCCATCAGTGACAGCTGTCAGGAACCTCACATAGATCAAATCTTTCAGTTCACTTCCTTTTCTAAAATGCAAACAAATATGAGCTAAAAAGAAAAAACGGGGTTCAAGTTGAAGCCACAGTCTAACTCACTGATTAATGGAAAAGTTTGTATCTCTCGTGTTACAGAAAAGCTGCTGTTACTGCATCTATCTACAGAAGATCTGGCGTAAACAAACTCATTTGACTGATGAATAATGATTCAGTGCTGGTGTTGGGATAAATCAAGATGGCGATCACGGAAAACACTCAGTAGCCTACATATGTTTAACATTAGTAATGTAGTTTTGAGCATGTACAGTACCGTTCAACCCCAGAGCTTCAATATCTGAAGGGACTGATGCTGAATTAAAACAACTGTATTCTCCTTGAAGCTCTCACAGTGAAATCCGGGCTGTGGAAGGTAGTCGTCACGTCCATGCACTGATAATTGTTAAACATCAGTGTGACACCATTGAATCTGTTCAATGAACTGAGCTGACACCGACTTTGTGAGACTGCTTTATGATTCTCTACAAAAATCGCATCATTTATCGAAGAGAAACTTTGACATTTTGAATTCTGCTTCATGTTTCACACTGCAGTGATAAAAAAGAGGCTTCTATGCTTTTACTTGTGTTAGCCTTGAATAGCTTGTTTGCACTGTTAGCGGCCCTCAGTAAGAGCCACAGGGCACTGCTTGCTAAAAGCAATACACTTTGCATTCCTGAAGGACGTTGAGACAAGGAAAAATGTAACCTGCAGCGATGATGTATATTAAGAAACAACGGCAGCCTCCTTCCTTTTACCTCTGTCTGAAATCAAACTGATGTGTGAGGAGATGCCTTTACTGCTGTTTTTGCCTTTTTAGTCAAGAAAAGCTGATGAGTGTTTGAGCTACGAGGTAGGAAAATGATTCCTGGTCAGATTCTATTCAGGAAATATTAGACAGGAAAAAGGCAAAAGTGGGGTGGGGGTAGTTGGGGGTCTTGCACCAAAGACTTGACATGCCTTTTTCACAACGAATGAATATTTTGCAGCTCCCAGTTTTCCGTCTCTTCAGCAACCCGCCAAACCCCACGCTCCCTTCAGCACAAACAAGCTATCAATCTGCAAAGGCTTTTCCTGTCAGGATGAAGGATGCTCGGCGCCGCTCTCTCGCTCGTTTGCAGGAATCGTGATTCCTGTTTGCATGTCAGACGTACAGAGTGGAACTTATTGACATATGTGTTGTCTGAATGAGACGCCGGCTGAACGTCTCCAAGGCCGAGGTTTGTTTTCTCTTCCATTTTCATCGGAAGCATTTACGTGAGGATGGAGAGGAATCAATAAATCGACCCTGTTTAATCACGGCCAGCGTGTTTGATCAGCCAGGACACATCTCTCACAGCTGCCACTGATGCTAACGTGGTCGTGATATTAATTTGAAAGAATAAAACAAGTAAAGTGAGACGCAGCAGGAAGAGGAATATTTTTGGTTCGGTAATAAAAAAAAAAAAAAAGCTAAGCTCAGAGGAAAGGACAAAGTTGATCTTCACTGATATGTATCTCACTGAATCCATTTTCTTTTTTAAGCCATCAGAAAACTGTAGCTCCTCACTCTGCTTCTCCTCATTGTCCTGGAAAAATCACGTACTGTGCGCTTACTGTATCTAAAGCGGAGGGCTCCGACTCTCCTCTCGGGTCATGTTTTTACTTTTCTATTCACAAGAGCTAAGGCACTGTCGGTGCTTATCAATACAGTCGAAGACTTGAAAAAAAAACTGAAGAAGAGGAAAAAAAAACAACTCTTTGCAGCATCTCAAATCTCCCATAATCCCTCGGCGAGATGGAGACAAGCTGTGTGACCCAAATCTGCCATAGCGGCATGTATGTGATTTGCATGGAGGACCTTTGGAGTCCATGCGATGCCTTCAGAACCAAGAGTAGGGTGGGAAATTATCTGTGGCTGGTTGTTCCTTAAAATTAAAAAATTAGTCAAAAGAGGTAAAAAAAAAAAATTAAATTAAAATAAAAAAAAAAAACTTTAGTAT
>OMNW01018882.1:21109-35718 GCA_900303245.1 Selene dorsalis | reverse complement strand
TCATCGGGTTGGGTTTATGAAAAGAGAAATGGATTTTGAAGAGTTTTTCATGCCTGTTCTGGTCTTGCTCTTAATTTTTGCAGCACCTCTCGAAAATGTGTAAAAGTGGCCTCTCAGCGTTTGATTAAGTAAAGAGGGAATTAAAATAGTGCACGTTAAAGCTCTTCAACCAGCAATCAACAGCCTCCGTTCCACTGTTTGGAAACCTTAATGATCAAATTTAATGTGATTTATAAATTAACTCGTAAACCGGCTATTGTGTGTTAAACACCAGAGCTTCCATGACCGTCTGTGGTTATCTCAAACATTCATTTCTGTTAACAAGAGCTGCAGTGGATGCCAATTTGTCGGGAATGTGGACAGTGGGACCCCGGGGACCTGCTTTTTTATTTTCTCAGAAACCTAATGAAAGAAATGTTAAATTAGAAACTGGATTACGGAGGCCAGGCCGAGCGTGATGTCAGGACTTCAGCTTTATCCCAGGACATCTTCCATGATGTGAGCGCACTGTGATATGTTTTCATTTTTCTTTTGATAAATTAACAAAAAAAAAATTTGGGCCAAAAACCAAACCGTAAATGTTCAATATTTTAAACACCTGGCTGAAACAGATGTTTCAGCTCTGCAGCCTCTGATTATTTTCATACCAGTTGTTTTTTTTTTTTATTTCTTAATTGATCATCTTTTTGTCCTGTGAAGTGTCAGAAGAGTGAAAGTGCCTTTCAACAATGACTAATGCCTTTTATTTCATATCCAACGGTCTGAAACACAAAGACTCAGCTCAGACTGATGCAAAACAGGGAAAAGCAGCAAATTTCCACACAAGGACTGAAAATGTTTCCGCTTAACATTCTGTGAATGGACAAATCAATTAATTGTTGTAACTGGTTTTATTGTGGCATTTTTTTAAATTTTTTTTTACCACAGCCAAATGTCCTTTTATTTCCCTTGGCAGTCTCAGACCCTTATCATATGAAACCAGAAATGTCTGCATTACGAGAGGCTCTCAGATGTCAGGGAGGATCCAACCCTTTAATGTTTATATGTGAAATTCTGTGTGATCTTTGTTTTATTTCGTGTGAACAAATAATGGTAAAGATGGCAGCAGCAGCAGGAGCAACACTGGGTCTGTAAAGGTTTCCTCCTCTCAGAGGTCACGGCAGCAGCAGCTACAGCAGCCACTCCACCCTCTCTCTCTCTTTGGTCCACAGCGTGTCTGGTATAGTGTGCGGCTCAACACTGACATGACTGAGCCTCATGCTGCGTGAGCATGTGTCTCTTTGCCATGTTGCACACCCCGGGTTAGCAGAAGGTGTCTCACCAAGCAGGCGGATGTCTTCCAGGCTGGTTTGGGCAGAACATGTGGGACCAGATTGACCCACTGCTGGTGAGATGGAGACTGTCAGGGGAGATACAGCGGCAGCACGGTGGCATGTGGTCAGCTGATATCTCTCTTTCCCCCCCTCTTTGTTCGTCTCTGTCTTTCTCTAGTTGTCTCCAGGGAGACAAGCGGAGACGCATGCTGACATGTGATAAACAGATCTGTGACTAATGGTCTGCCTTAATAGAATACAAATTAGATGATTAGACAATCTCTTATATGCCAAGCAGGGAAACTCCTCTGACAAAATAATGCTTAAAGCTGGAGTCCGATGGTTTTCAGTGATCTCATACTATATTATATCATGTGCATCCCGCCTGTTAAGTAGTGGAGGTGGTGTAACATTAACACTGGCTGGGAGGAAATATTGACTAGTTTGATAGGTCATGTTGTCCTGGGAGACGATATGTGTTAAGTGTGATTTATATTCAGACTTACGTTTTCAGTGAGTGACTTTACCATTGGACACCAACGGCACTCACTAGCACAAATTATCTGCCAATTGCAATGATTTTCTTCTGGTCATCAGTGTTTTATGGCCATTTGATTTTCCTGGGAAACTAATGTATAAAATAGTGGAGTGGGGGGCTTTATTTACTTTGACTGCAGCATTTAACAGCCCTTTATCTGAGGTGAGGCTTGTGTGTATTTCTACTAAGTCATGTTGTCAATACAAACTTAACACTTCCTGCAGCAGTTTCACATTAAATATATAATATAAACCCCTCAGTTTCTTAGTGTGGAACATTTGCAGGCTAATCATACAACAACCAGATGGCTTTACAAGATGGCAGGTTGCTTTATTTTGAAAGTGTCTGCGACTTCCTCTATCAGCAGTGAGGTGATGTCAGGATGTCAGAGGACGGTGATGTTGTATAATAGGCTGCACAAACCTTCCCTTCTTGTCGTTTAGATACATAAACTGCTCTTAATTTAACATCCTCTTGTACTTTAACGATGCAGTAAAGAGTTTTCTTCAGTAATACTTAACTTTTTGACATCGCAGTTGCACTCTTGCTTTTGTTAAATTGGTCGGCGTGCGAGGGCAAGAGTCAGATAAATTCTCTGATGTGAAGGAAAATCGATTGCAGTTGTATAAATGAAACATCTCTGCTGAAGTGTGGCGGGGAAAAGATGAAAATGAAAATGTTTTCAGCGTTGTTGTGGCTGGACTCAACACACACTTATAGAAACACAAGTATGTTAATTAGAATAAATTCCGTAGCCTATGCAGTTGATTAAGCAATCACGTAAATTGCAGATAAGTCCCTTTTGATGATAATGAAATAATGTGTCTGGGGTTTGGACGAAACAAACCCTTTGAATTTTTATTTTCTGCTCTAATATTTTTTTTTTAACCTAATTATTTAACAGTAGCAATACATGGCACAATAAAAGATCATTCAAATAACTGTGTGAATATAATACAAAATCACTGTTGGCAATGCTGCAGTTTTTGTTTTTTCTTTCCGTAATGTATTGTTCGGCCAAGTGCACTGTTTAAAAATGAGCTTATTTAAAGAAGTGGGCGGCTTCAGAGCAATTTAAATGATCAGTCCCTTCATGCAAAGACGTATAATTGTGAGCTCAGCCGAAGATTTTGGCTCGTTGCAGTCTGAAACACTCCACACACACACAGATGATTGTTTTTCACTTCTTATTTTTCGGTCTCTCCACGTTGCCTTCTGCGTGCACTTATATAAACTTAGGAAGCTGTAATGCTCCAGTGGGTGTGTTTCTTTGTGAATAGGATAAGCTTGTCACCATCTGAGATGCAGTGTAGATGTACTTAGACACACAATGCGCACTGTGGCCCATTTCCTTTTCAGATGTGCTCTATTCAGCTACCAAGCTCTTTCCATCAGGCTTTTTCTGATCACAAATCACATCAGAAGTGATTTTAACGCCCCGCTCTGATTGATTTTTGTCTTCAGTGGGATTCTTAATTATCGTTAAAATGCAAAAAATATACATAAAATGGAAGTATGTTTATGTGAGATTGACTTCAGGAGAAGTGTGGGGGATTGAGGCTTTGATGTTTGGGCCTGGAGATGAAATGTTGGCGTTTGGAGCTGCGATGCCTGGATGTGAAGCTTGCAGTGATGCCTCGTCTGATTTCGAGTCCCACTCATCTTTCATTTCTGACTGGCAGCTCAGAGACACATGCTAAAAATATTGGAAATCCCTTGATACCCTTAAAGCCCCACTGGATCTTCCCATGTACTTTTTCTGTGATTCTGTGAGTTTTATGACAGCTGAAGAAGTTGTTGTTGTGTGATTCACAGGGCACCCTCCATGGCAGGTTGAAAGTAATAGCAGTAGATTCCCAGATTTATCAAACTAGAACAAAGGCACCACGTTACATCATGTTGCAAGTCCAAGTCTGGTGAAGATAAACCTTTCTCATAATGTCACCACCAGACAAACACTCACAGATCAGGTTCTTTCTCAGTGGGGAGAACAGACTTTATTCAAGTTCAGCTGAAAAATCACTCCCAGAAATCCAAAATGTGGATCAAAACTTCAAGAAAACTTGAACAGGGTATTTTTTTTTCATGGATCTTCTATGAATAGTCATAACACATTGATTATCAATAGACTTGTGTTTATTAGTGTAACTAGTACGAAGTATAAAACTCCACTCTGGACGTAGAGACCATCTGGAGCTTGAACTTTATGGTGCGTTCCATTTCAGCTGGGAATTTTTTGACTTCCCTTAAAACTCACAAACTCACACTAAAACCAAAATGGCTGCTCTGCACAGCAACAAAAGTAAAAGCTGTAGTTATACTGTCTCACTTATGTGTAGTGGACAGACAGACAGACAGACAGACAGACAGACAGACTCTTTATTTATGTTCAAGGGAAATTCCTCCATGCATAGTACATTACCTGGCATAAATGTCTGCTTCAGTGGCTCAGACTGAACCTTACATATAGCGGAGGGTGTATTAATCATCACCTGGGTGTCAGAGTAAGGAGTCAAGTATTATTCTGTAGATAAAACATTAAACTACGAGCTTTAGCAGTGATAAAATGTCCCCTAGTGTCAATTTAACAGCTGTTTCTGTCTCACTTGGCTTTTACACACCTTCAGATATGTGCTGATGTGATCCATTATTACAAATTTACAAATCCACCAATAGGCCTGTCTGTATCAGACAGTGAAAGCAGCAGCATGTCCACATAGTGTACAGTCAGATGTGTTCAGGTACAGTTTTGCAGTTAGGTCACTTGTGTTTTGGCAGCGTTGAGCCCAACGCAGTCACTTTTGTTAAAAATATGGAAAAATTAAAGTACACACTGCAGTGCCAGCTGAGAGTTTTTTTTTTTTTACAACTAATTTGGCATCACATTAAATAAGTACTTAGCTGCCCAAACTTTTGCACATTCCTGTATCTTAAGTTTAGGAAATAAAAAAATAAGTGCATTAACATTTGAGAAAGACTTTTTAATATCTGTTCGCTGCAGCTGTTGTATTTACTTACCTTCACTGTAACACTTATTTACTTTAAGCCTCCAATTTTGAGTACGTGCACTAACAAACTTATTACAGAAGCTATAATTTGTCCACTTATTTTTACACGCTCTCTCTGCTTGCAGTTGTTATAAGCTCGAGCATACGCCTCTAACTGTTCGATTTAAGTTTTAATTCACATAGACGACACCAGCAGTCATGCATGCTAACAGAGTATAGACAAACCGCACAAGACCCATCATGTGTTTCCCGTGTAGTGAAGAGGCTGTGCAAGATTTGACCTTAATGAAACAGCTTCAGAGTAATTGTGATGGTTAAATGACTTATTACAGGGAGAATGGAGGCTCTCTGCCTTCCACATAGCGTCTCCAACCCAGTGTCCTAGATTTCGTCTCGCAAGAAACATGTACTGCTTTACGGCACTACATCCCAAACACACCCAGTAACATAATCTCTCGTGAACATTACCCACCTCTGTAGACATTGGTTCATGGATTGCCTTCTCACTGGCTTCGTTGAAAACAAATGCGCATGGCCAGGAGGGGGAAGGAGGGGGGTTAGTGGTGAGTTTTTACGACAGTGAAAATATGCACTCTGAAACTGTAGGGGAAGTTCTGGAGAGGAATAGAAAGTGACCGAAACAGAGAAAAAGCAACCGACTTGCATAGTTCCGCTTTAACATTTCGTTTCCTTGTATTCCCGTTAGACAAAAGAGGACAAACAGCTCCTCATCCAGTCGACCATATGTTCCACAGCGTACCCATTAACTTCAATTTGTGCCACTGAAGCCGTCTCACCCTCACCCGTTGCCCACTCATGTATAGCCCTGTGAATTACCTACCCTATCACAGCGCTCAGCGTTCACTCCCAACAAATGATCCCACATGTGATGATGTCTAATATAGGAACCCAATATGTTCTTGTTTTATTGTCTACAGGCGTCGCTCTCCTTTAAAACAGAGCGTGTCAGCTAGAGGCCTGTTCCCCTTGCGTTTAGTCACAAAGGCACAAAGGATTCTGCCACAGTGACAGACTGGATGCTTCACGGGGCGCTTGTGTTTCTGAGTGAGCGTGAGCACGCTTGTGTGTGTGTGTGTGTGTGTGCGTGCCCCTTTCTTTTTGTGGAAGTGGCAGTTTCATGTTAACTTTTCATCCAAAGAGAGAGAGAGAGAGAGAGAGAGAGAGAGAGAGAGACAGACAGGCTTCACATCGGGGGCTCAGTTCTAAAAATAAGAACCCAATATGTTTCTTGTTTTATTGTTGTGCTGTTCCTATTTTCTAAAAGACAATAAGTTATTTATTTATTTTACAGTGACTAGCACACCCTGTTGTCTAAAAACTCAATATGTTGCTGTTATATTTATAGTGACAAGTCTGCTGCTGTGACAAGCAATCACATTCTGGAGAACCACAATACGTCTTCTGTGTGTTTGAAGCCACAAACCTGCCCTGAATCTTTAGAAAGCATATATTACGTTGACAGATCATCCACCATATAGTCATCAAAATATATTATTGCAAAGAAATCCAACATTATAGGAGGTGCATAACAGCATTTTTTTAACCCTGCACTTTTTCTCTCTCTCTGTCTCTCTCTCCCTTTTTTTTTTTTTTTGGCAACAACACAAATTATGGAGCAAGCTGTAAATTGTCAAAATGTGTCGGTATCAAGGAGGGATTTAACAGGTCTTTTTCAGTTTTCTGAAAAGCTGAGATGGAGGGTTTCTGTAGGACAGTGATGATGTGTTATTTTCACAGTGACGAACACGTCCTCTTTCATCAAGTGAATTCATGACACCACAAATTTTCTAGGTCAAGGCTGTTAACGAAAGATTCAAGAAGAGAATGAGAGGAGAGGTGACAAACTAGAGGACGAGAGAGAGAGAGAGAGAGAGAGAGAGAGAGAGAGAGAGAGACAGGAAAAGGTAAAGAAGAAAAAAACAGACAGGGACCAGAGAAAGTCTGAGACGGTGTGTGTGTGTGTGTGTGTGAGATGCTTGTTCAGTAAGAAACAGTGACACAGATAAGTGCTTATGTGTGACAGCTCGGTTGTTCTTTTTAACACAGCAGCCCTGTGCCTCTCCCAGCTTCCATTCACAACAACAGCAACATGTCAGCCATTGGAAAAGACAACCCGATACCTCAAGGCATTGGATACACTCGTGATACACACGTCTGATCCTAAAGATCTGTAGCTGTGTTGTGAGATCACTCTGCTTTTTGGGCGCACTTGGCCTCAAAACGTCTATGTGTATTTCCCTTTTGATGGATGGATGAAATCTGAAATTCACTGCACTCATTAATTATCTATTTGCAACCTGTTGTTGGGTCATTATCTGCTCTTGTTATAGGAGCTGGTGATTTGAGTCGGTACAAATCTTTGGATGAATGTTTTTGGGACACTTAGAAGTAGCAGAAAGAGTCGAAAATAACTGACATATTTATTACCCTAAAGAGAGGTTACAGTAAATATATTAGCATAGGACTCACTTGTCATGGGTTGACATGTCAGCTGTATGAATTTGACAGAGTTGTGTTGCTTCTTTTCTACTGATCTCAGGAGGAAACTGTATCTGTCGGAAAAATTCCCAGCTGTCAGCATGTGTTCCCCCTGTTATGATGGGAAATTTTAGGAATAGCATCCTGGAAATCAAAGGGTGTGTATGTGTGTGTGTGTGTTTGTACTTCTATTATTGTGAGGACAAGTGTGAATTTCAAACCTTTAGAGTGAGGACCATTTTGTAAAGTGAGGACATGTAGGCCAGTGTTTTCCTGTGTTTTTACTGTTTTCCTTACACTTTACATGACCAACACACTCATTAAACATGCTGTTGACTCTAAGCCATCTATCTACTGTCTTTATAATTTGCTCTCCTCACCTGGCCTCTCTGTCAGATAAGGCTCATAGGTAAGATGCATGTGAAAAGAAAGCTCCACTATCAGCAGCTACAGGGCAGGGATCATGTGTACAGCACATCAGGACCACCAGAGTGAGAGTCAACTTCACCATTGTATCCAGTCAGCTGTAGTAACTTTGGAACGGCCAGAAAACATTTGTCCTGACATTCATGAGAATTATCAGTGTCCAGCCTACTGTTCCTATGCTAGCATGCTAGGCTTACAGGTCTGAGCTTCTTACTCCCTGTGGTAGAAACTATGTTGCGTAAAAATAACAAGTATTGTAAACTGGACTCATTATTGTATATCTCACCAACATAAGATTAAGTCAGTCAGGGTTCAGGGCCTAAGAGGAGGGAGGGAAATGGGCCCGCATCTGGTCCCGGTCCCGGTTCGGGTCACGGTTCGGGTTCCGGTCCCGGTTCGGGTCCCGGTCCCGTTCCCGGTCCCGGTTCGGGTTCCGGTCCCGGTCCCGGTTCGGCTTCGGGTTCCGGTCCCGGTTCGGGTTCGGGAGCGGGATCGGAACCGGAACCTGCTGTATTTGACTTTACATGGCTTTGAACTCTGGCTAATTTCCTTTCAAAGACATGAAATAATAAGTCAACATAAGTCAAATAGTCTAGCTACACACAAATCCAAAATGGCGCCCATGAAAAAGTCCTCACTTCACTAGTCGTGTGTTTTAATGCTGATTGTTTCACTTTGTTTCTTAAAGAATCTGAGGTGGGACATTGAATGTGTGTGTGAGAGAGATGAAGTATAAATTGTGCTACAAAATCATTTTCACCCTTGGCACTTCCTGTAGTTTAACAGTGTTTCCAGTGTGGCCTCTCTAAGGTGGGTAAATGTTATTGTAGTACTAGTAGTAGTAATAGTAGTTGTAGTAGTAACACTGTAATGACATTTAGGTAGTGTTTCCTGAGTGACCTCTGTGGAGACCTCAGTCCAGACAGTGGACAGTGTGATACACATGACACTTTCTATCAAGGTTTAGTTACAGCTCTGGGTGAATGCAGGAAAAAGGAGTGGATCCACATGATTAAATATTGAATTTAAAATATCAATGAGCTGGGCAGACTGGGAAATATGGATGCACATCTCTCAGTGGCCAATATCCATTTAGCCATGATTGTATTTTATATGAAACGTTATTGCTCATGGATGAAGTAGGAAGCTCCCTGGCCCCAGTGCAGAACAGGCTTTGGTGTAACTGGAGAGTATTGATGCCACCAGGTTGGTAATGGTATAAGTGAGCGGTGGTGCTGGAATCTACTTCTTCAGAAGGCGTTTAGGGCCAACTAAGTGTACACACTGTGCTGTTTTTTTCTCAGCCAACTCTTTTACACGAAAACCTATGGGAAGTGACTGCATGGTGGGAAAAAAAGCAGCTGCTCTAAAAAGGCGGCACAGCATCCTCTCCCACATGATTCTCCCTAATGCAGGGGCCTCCTCTGCAGCGTCTTTTATGAATTGTAGATGGGGAGCACGACTTGGCCTGAAAAAAGATTTTCGCTTCGAAGTTCCTTTCTTTGCTTTTATGCCTAATGCCAACATGGTGCACAAGGTCATGCTGCTTTGACGTAGGACCACAGAGATCAGCTGGGAGGGGGGTTAACACGGGATTTACTGCAGGGGACAACAATTGTTTCTTTTTTTTTATTATTATTTCTTACTCCTTGACTAATTGATAGTGAAAACTCTATTCAATTTTATTAAAATCAATAGGAGTTATCTACAAAGACATTTGTATGAGACAGAGATTTTATAATCTACAGCCACAGGCAACATGGTTTGTCTGCATGCAACATGTGCTCAACTTGTTCATTGCTAATAAATAGTCAAGATCCCTCCAGCACAAGAAGGTGTCATAACTTGATTTGATTAGAAATCAACAAAAACCACTTGATTACAAAATGATGTGATTAGGCCTGATGATAAGCAGCTGTTTGTTATTAAGGAACAGACAGCACTCGCTGATTCATGATAAATGAGCAATGATATCTAACAAGGCCGTCGTCTGGTCCACTTATATCCTAAGAACTGTTCTGTTGAAATGCTTAAAAGAGCTGAGCTGAATCAGAAAACTCTTTTCATTAAAGGACTGTTACAAGAACTGTAAACTCTTTATGTATTTCATATTTGGTCACCTTAACTGCTCTATTCAGGGTAGTCTGTGTGTCACAGTCTCTGTTTGAGCAGAGCTGGATTTACCTCTCTTGATAAAATGTGTTTAAATGTGCATAAATAAGAGCTGAGCTGACAGGAGCTAAGACCAAAAATACTTTAAGAGGCTTCTTGCACCTAATTTAGCTGCAAGAAGCCGGAGAGCAAAAGCTGAAATCCACAAAGAGCGATTCAGAACCGTAAAGTGGAACTTTGACATCGTCATATTTTCATCATTAAGACTTATCATCAAGACACACACATACACACACACACAGACGCACTGTGGGGGGAAAAAAAGCATCATCCACCACCTGCTTAAAGAGAACGGGGATGGAGGTAAGGAAGCAGTAATACTCAGCTCAGCCAATCAGATGTGTGCAGGAGAAGAAGCAGGAAAGAACTGTAACTGAAAAGTTGATTATTTGAACAACGCTTTTATTTGTCTTTAAGGTCAACTAATAACTTGTTTAGTTTCTGTTCAACATACACAAATTTCACAAGTAAGAGTGGCCAAGGTGGCATGTCCATGTTCTGAAGTGTGTGGAAGCAAATGAATGAAGCTAAGCTATTAATACACTAAAACCAAGCACCCCATGTGTTTGATTTATTTTGTGCAGCACACAGAGCAGAAGTCAAGAAGGAAATTCATACCAGTATTGAATTAGCAGAAGTAAGTACATGTAGGATGTGGAGCTGACAATTTTTCTACTGACTCTGTGGTTCTTTCACATGATGTCAGCAAAGTCATGGCGTGGACATGTGGTCCAATATGGACCAATCACAGAGCCGCTGTGCCATCAGATGTTCACAGGCCTAACAGCTAGGCAGCAGTAAAGTAAGACACACACAATGATTATTGATTTAAGATAATTAAGTTAAAGAATCTGGTACAAGTTTACATGTTATTTGCAAGTCTAACGCACAAGGCATTATGGGATATGTAGGAACAGTTGGTTTCAGAGCTTCATCTCTTCTGGGAACTAAAGCTGTGTCTCAATTCAGCGTCGTGACAAGCCTCCTCCAAATGCATCTGACAAATCCAGCCTTCTCTTGTCTGTTCTGAGCGGACACACCGCACCTATCGTTCATGGCCTCCTGTATCCCAAGATTCTTTGCATGCTGGTTGTTATTATGAGGTGAGGGGCTGGGTAGCCGTTGGAAGTGTAAAAAAAATGCACATACATTATACCACTTTCAAATGGTTGATGTTAGGAGCAGGAAATGCTCCGAAGGCTAGACCGTCCCATTTACCAATGGTTGACATGCCTCTGAAAGCAGTTTTCTTTGTAGACCGCGTAGGCTGGGACCTCCAAAGGCTGCAGCCCCTGAATTGGGACATACCTTAAGTCTCTGGATAATCAACCAGTGTGGCCTCCATTTTGTTTCCATTTGTTTTTTTTATAAATCTGTTTTAACTTTATTGTGGTGCAGTACTAAATTGCTGCAGTGGCCCTTTAAAATGCTTTTCTGAGGAGTCCGCAGTGTCTTTTTTAGATGTGCCCACCAGTACCTCTGAGATAAACAGTGTCTGTCACAGCTATCAGATGTACAGTATATCATTACATTACATTACAGCAGTTAGAGTATCTCACAGGACCTTGTTTAGATGTTTGATTTCATTGATTTCATTTGCTTTAACAGTAAGGATATTCAAATCAGAACATCTATAGGCCTACATGACGTTTTTTTTTTTTTTTTTCCTACTGGATAAGTGGATAAAAATAGAAAATGCTTCAAAACCAGATCCTCTCTCTTTAATTTATGACATGCTGGTGTCGTGCTTGTGTGAAAGAAGTGCAGTTTTGTCCCCGACATCTGCGGCTCCTCGTGTAAATCCACTGTTGTGGTATAGTTATGTGCAGGTTTTTTTTTTTTTTTGCTGATACAATGTGTTTTTAAACTGCTGAGCGGACTCTTTTGAGACAACAGGGTCATCCCATTAGCTAGTACTTCACACTGATGTTGAATGTAGGAAATTACTGGGGGCGACTGTGCAGGCTGTGTATTCACTTTATATGCAGCCAAGTGCGACTGAAGGCAACTGATAAGAGCAGTTTTCAGACACCAGAGTATAATACTGAGTCTGCTGGAGCTCCTATGGGTCTGACACACACACACACACAAAACAGTTTTGACAGGAGCTAAAACTTGTTAACAGTATGTACAGTCGTAGAATGGAAAGCTGTGCATTTCCTCAACACTGTTGTGCACAAACTTTAGTATATTTTTACTTTCTTACTACATTCCAGGGGGAAATGATGTGCTTGTCCCTCCACTATGTTTATCTGGCAACTGCAGTTACTTGTTACTTTCACAGAGTAAGATTTTACAGTTAAGTAAAAAAACACAGGCTTTCGTTCTTGTCTTCAATACTGAGAGCTGAATGTTCAAGATTAAATGCATAGTTTCTTGTGGAGAAGTAAATGTGCATGTGTGGAAGAGTTTTTTTTTCTTTTTTCTTTTTTCTTTTTCCGAGCTGTTCAGAGCAGTTTGCCCTGCCTGATAATTGTCTCCATAATTGAGTTTGGGGCCATGTGAGGTTGGATTAAAATGAAAAGCTTCTCTGCATGAGTCCTGCAGCACTTGTGTGTGTAGTATGAGGGTGTACACATGTATCTGTATACCCTACATATATTTGATTTGTACATGAGTGTGTGTGTGTGGATATGTGTGTATGCTCTCGGCTGGGTTGTGTTGCCCTTCCATGATGCTGTGTCATTCCACTCCAGCGCCTGATTGGTCAACAACTGTCTCTGCGGGTGGTATGAAGTCTCTCACTCCACGAGGGCTTTTAGTGTGTGTCTGTGTGTGTGTGTGTGTGTACGTGCATGTCTGTGTGTTATTTTAGTACACTTCCTTAACCACTAGTATGATGCCCCGAGGTGTATTTTCTGTCAGATGCATATGCACATACAGATTACCATACACACACATGCACACACATTCTCTGGCATAACAACAGCACTAATTTGCAGCCTTTGAACAGTGGACTAATCTAGTCAGAACACACCAGACTAATTAGCATAAGATGATTGACCACTGGTACTTATACATCACACACACAGGGACACACGCACACACTCATCTAGAGAGGGAACAACAGAAGGGGGCATCAAAACTCCCAACTTCTAATTTTACTTCTAATTCAGTGTCTGTGATGGAAATGCTTTTATTTGTCCCTCGTGGGCTACAACAAGCCTGTAACGGCCTCTTTGACGGCTACAATAGCGCGCAGATTTACCTGCTGTTTCCTCAGCCATAAAAACAGCTTTTGGTTTCGTTCAGTGGCGGTGCACTGGTTGAAGAGGGGGAGCGTCACTGCGGGGGAGGTGGGCACACTGCGATCACAGCCTCCAATATGTCAGAAGTAATTAGGCTGATCGGAGAGTACACTCTATTATGCACAGAGAGGTGTGTGCTGTATGCTGTTAATTAGACTGATGGGTGGATAAACCCACCCCAGACCCTCGGCTACACGACCGCTTCTGTTCTGATTTGACTTCTTCCCCTTTGGATTCAGAATGTATGCCATGTGGTTTGGTTTTATTGTTCTTACTCGTGGACCGGTTACACGTATATGAGGAGGAGTACTGATAGAACTAGTCAATTGATTGAACAGTATATAAATCTTGATTCAGATATGCAGGTGTTGGATTGTAAATTCTTCTAATCTTTATCATGTAAGGCATTTTTTCAACAGCTACTCTACAAAATAAGCTGTTTCACTATTTTCTGACATTTGATAGACTAAATATTTAATTGATACTCTTGAGTATTGTTCGTTGCAGTTGTAATGAAGGGAGAAAAATGATCAGACATTTGGTGGATTTTTTTTCTTTTTTTTTTATTCATTCACATTTATTTAGCACAAAACAAGAACGGGATACATTTGGGAAAAAAAGTGTTTTTCAGTTTCATAATTTTTAATGTTTACGACAACATTACTTTCCCTGCATTTGATCATAATGGTTAAGCTGAGATGGGATTTAATAATGTGATATGATGAATCACTGAGGTCTCCCAAGAGTTCCTGGGAACGACGGTGCAATCAATTTTCAGTAAATAAAAATTACCAGCCAGGTTTGTATACTGTGTAATATACTAAAACTGCCGGGGAGTGTGTGCCTTTAACGCCCTGTTTTGAAGAAGAAAGATTGTGAAACAGGAGAGTCTGACAGTGCACAGCCATTGTTATACATTTTTTGAGCAAAGCCCTGAATCAAATCCCTTCTTGCAAGACTTTGCTGGAAGGTAGCATGAGAGACTACATGAGCTATTCCAACATCTCCTCTGTCAACACTGTGTGGATTTATTACCTTTTTTTCCTCCTTTGCCTCTTTTTTTTTTTTTTGTTTTTTTTTTGTTTTCTACCCGAACTTCAAAGCCTTTGTGAACAGGAAAAATATGCAAGGTAGAAATAAACTGGGTCCATATTGTGCTGTGGATCAGCTTTTGAAAATCTTTGTTGACAACATGCCACTAAAGGCACCAAAGCTACAAATTAGACTTTGACAATTGTCACTGTTTGAATAAGCTTTGGTCCAAGATTTTGATAGTTGACTACATTTTTTTGCATGACAAGCATTTCATTTTCCCAAACGACCTTCAGTCCCAGGGGAGAGCTGAAAACTGGGTTCTGCTGTAATTAGGCTAGCTTGCTGACAAAAAAAGAAGCACCCAAGGTAG
>OMNW01018881.1:11317-26770 GCA_900303245.1 Selene dorsalis | reverse complement strand
ACAGCAGACAGATGATGCTGGAGCCTCCTCTGTGTCCTCTACAGCTGACCTGCTGCTCTACTGGACACTGAACCCCCCGCCTCTGACACTAATAAAAAACACTTCTCTAAGTCTCCAGTGCAATGCTTCTTTACACATGACCGGGCCGGACTGGCTCCACTTCCACTCATTTCCTCCCTCTTTTCCAACTTTCAGTTTATCCTCCTTCTCTTTAGCTTTAGCTGCAGCTGCTGCAGCTTAAACAAACTATATACGCTCACACCAGGAGGCGATGTATCAGACGGCAGAGTGACAGGCTGCTGTCGGGTTTATTTCTGCCAATAATCGAAATCGATCAACTGGAGATTGTTTTCTCTCCCAGTCAGAGCAGCAGCTCAGTGGTAACTAGCAACCTGGATGTTGAAATGCTACTGACTTTATGATTGGGAGATAGTGGTGGGTGATGCAACAGGCCAAAACACAAAATCAAAACATAAACATGATTTGCGTTCTGCAATTTTTTTTTTTTTTAATGCGAATATTCTGGCTGTACCATCGTTGTCAGTTAAAACAGTATTATAAATTAACACGATTCCTTTGTCTCTGGTAACATATTGTGTGATTTTACAATCAATTGCCATACATTTCTTACATAGAGCTCCTTTAAAAGTGTCCTGATTGTGATAAGGTCAAGTCACTGCGGTGGTTTACTTTGGTAAAGCTTAATGTAATCACAGAATTTACTCTCATCAATATTTACTCTTCTCAGATGGGGGAGGGGGTCAAGTCTACTTACTGGAAACCTCCTCGCTCTTGGTCAGGTTCCTCGAACTCACGCCTCGGTTTCGGTTTGCTCGGCTGATGAAGGATGAGCGCGTCTCGCTGGGGCTCCAGCCAGGCAGAGGGACAGACGCAGCTTTGGAACGACCCGGGACGCTTTCCAGAAGATCCTGACACCCCATGAGCCTGACGTCTAATGTGCCTGGAGGTCAGGTGGGAAGATACACACTCATGTAATCACGGTCCTTGTTCAGGTTGTTCCGTTTTGCACATGGTAACAGGTTGATGTGTTTAAAGTTTCTTTCAAAATGTTTCAGGGAAAACGTATTACATATGGCTCAGTGAAATGTTGGGCCGGTTTACTGAGCCAGACCAGGCTTGGTTTTTCTGTTAGACAAGCCTAAATGAGATTCTACAGCTGCTCAAATATAAATGCAGACTAAATTAAGGCCACCCACGCTGCAGGATATCTCTGACCTCAGATCTGTGCTTCCATGATGATAATGAATGACATCTTCTGAGAGGCATAATTTTAAAAGAGCACAGTGAACCCTTTAAAAATATTAGATTCACATATTTTCACAAGGATGGAAAAGAAAGGAAAACTATCTGCTGTATCTTTGGTTTGAAACGTACCAGAATTCACAGCAAATCAGTTCTGCTTCAGAAGATTAAACGATACAGTTTGGCACAATTAATTCACAGCTAAACCTGAGTTAGACTAAATGTTTATCTTCATCCCACCAGCCCCTTACAGATCCACCAAGTTGGCTTTGGTCCTGTGTGACTGAGGAAACGTTACACATACAAATCAGCAAAGCCTGCCTGAGACAACTACAGTCCTGTGTTTGTGCTAAAATGAAAAATGTGTCCATGAGATGAGCGCACACACAAAAACAGGATGACTGATGAAATATGTCTGTGATACATCACTGTGCAAAGGCAAACATGAAACCAGAAAGTGATTACAATAGCATGGCGTGAGCCATTTTCAATACCTATACCTGGGTTAGGGTTAGTACTCAGACAAATACTCTGTTCTTTGGTGTTTTGGGATGTGGCTGGGACAACAAAATTAGAATGATTTCAAATAATAACAGTGATATATAACCACATGTCCCTGGTCCAGCTACCTGTGAGCGCAGCGGGCTTGGTGACAGTGCTGTACTGGTTCTGTGTGGAGATGATGCTGGATCTGGGACTGAGGACCGGCGAGGACAGCAGGGACAACTCTTCTATGATGCTGCTGCTGCGGGGGTGGTTTTTAGGCAGCTCACTGAGGCGCTGCTCCAAGGAATATCTCAGGAGGTCCAGCTTTTGACTGGACTCATTAAAACGAGCCTGGGCCTGAGGAGAGGACAGAGTACGATGTGGGAAACGAGTCGAGGAAAGATGGAAAGAGAGGGACACATCAATTACATGGTCCATTTTACTTTAGTAGAGAACAGCAGCAAAGAAGGGATCAGTTTCATTTCAAGTCCATGAAACTGTATTGGGTCTCAAGTGAACAGAATCTTTTTCTTGCTCGTTTGAACCCAGTATAACACACCAAGGTGATCGAGGATGTGGTTTTACAAGGAAACTCAACACAGTCATCTACCTCTGAATGTGCCCTTTTTTCTGTAACTTTTCCTGAACCCAGGAGCTTCATGACATTCTTGGCTCCCTCGGCCACAGCCGACTCTATCCTGGCATGGTGACACAGCTCTTCCACCCGCAGGTCTAATGGGCTGATGATGGGTTTTTCTGCAGGATGAGGATGGACATGACTCTTTATTTTCATGCATCATGGTTCATAAGAGGTTTGGTGAACAGGTGAGTGTGTGTGTGTGTATTTTAATCTGTGAGATTCATTTCCCATCAGACTATTTCCAGTACATCACCGGTTGCACGTGAATGCTTACCCATCACATCATTGCTCTCAAAGCTCAGCTCGTTGGTCTGGCTGGCTTTCAGGATCTGCATCCTGATGAACTCGATCTTTGTCTTGCTGTCCTGGAGCATCTGCTGGGCCGTCGCCAACAGCTTGCGATCCTGTGAGTGAAAGAAAACTGGGTCACTGGGGAGATATCGAGCAACTTTTGACACACATTAATGACAGAGTCCAAGGCTTTATTCATGTTTTGTCTTCCTGAGTTAAATAACTTTCAGCATCAAGATAAATGACCCCAAGTGCACACCATCCTTCGTCACTCATTGTGTTTTGCTGTTGTGAGCACGTAACACAAACAGCCAGGACGCCAGTCCATGCCCTTAATTGGAGCTGAAGTACTAGTGACCACATGGAAAATCTTATTCACAAAAAAAAAAAGAAAAAAGTGGAATCTCATTGTGTGCTGTAATTGCTGACCCTCACATACATACAAACACACACGCACGCACACACACACAGAGGAGTATGCAAACTCCACCCAGAATTCCTCTGAAGTTGAAGTCCTGCTTGTTGACAGCGGCGCGCGCAGGAAAGACCTCTGTCCAACAGGCATTTCCTCTGTGACATCATGACACGACTATTTCCAACTGGAAGGTGCCTCTGTCCGTCTGTCTGTCTGACCGGGGCAGGTCACTTACAAAGCCCTGACCTGCTGTGGCCAGACAGACAGTCGGGATCATGTGACAACTTTCAGCTCCCTTTACTGTACTACAGTTACACACTGAGTACCTATTGTTTCCACACCACACTCACTTCAAATAACACAACAACCTCGAGCTTCTCATTGGTTAAAATCTAGGCCTCTTGTCTATTTGTTTTTTTAAACTAGTCACAAATCAGCACAAATTGCCATCACACCAATTTTGACAGCCCATGTGAGGTGTTGTAGTTGAATGTAGACACACATTGTTAAATATTAGTTCAAATGTTTTAATTAAATACTTAAAAAACAAAAAAGGTTTTTCTCTCTACATATTAAGTTAATGTGCAGTCTTGGCCAGGCACAGGTGAGTCTCTGGACCATTTCTTGGAACCAGTCAAGAAACAGATGTGCATGTAATCCCCTGCAAAATCTCAACTTGTCAGTTTTATAAGAATGAACTGCTGAGCTTTAGATGTGGTGGTAACCAGATATATCTTTACCTGTGGACAGAGCCAGGCTAGTTGTTCCTGCCTGTCTTCTCTCTTTATGCTAAGCTATGCTAAGTTAAACAGCTGCTGGCTTTAGCTTCCTATTGACCATACAGACACATGGTAGGATCAGTCTTCACAGTCACATTTCATATAGGCATGTTTCCCAAAATGTTGAACCACTCTTTTAGAAAGGACTCTTAATGTGTGACAAATTCATTCAACATATGCTACATTAAATTACACTGATGTATCCACAGAAACATGTGATAAAAGGCAGAATCGTACCACTGGCCGAGCAGAGTTGACACCACTGAAACTCTACACTCTGCTCAACTGTCGACTACAAAGTGGCTTCAATTACTACTGATGGACATGAAAGCCAAGATGGGCATGAGAGGTTCTCAGAGCTCCAGCTGTTGTTATTAGTTCTGGGGACTTACACACGCATGCACCCAACAGACACACTCGCACACATACACACACCCCTCCCAACTAAATTATAGTTTTCCTCGGACTGAGTATTCGTGGAGCCACATAGACCGTAACAGCTTTGTGAACAAACAGCAGAGAGTATGACACACACAGTATGTGTCAGCGCCTTCTCATGTTTCCTCCTCCCCTACAGTGAAGCTGCGAAAGCAAACCTGCCATGTATCAGTCTAACCAACTACAGAGTGGGAGCTGGTTTTCAGCCCACAGTGCCATTCAGAAAGACGCCTGTGTGTCCCTCAAGCAGAAAAAAAAACCTAAAATCCTTTACATTCTGCATTACATGATATAACTGTCTCGTAGCCTTCGGAATATAACAACATGTGCCAGTTAGCAAGCCTTGGAAAAAAGCCTGGAAAGGTGCAAGTGAAGATTTACATGGTGAGGAGATGAGGATTTCAAACAGTAGTGGCCTGTGGTGTGAAGTGCACTGTGGAGAAGTGAGTTGAAGGTCATGTAAGGCGAGCTCACATTCAAGATGTTAAAATACATCTGGATCGTGTGTCACGTAGTTCCACATTAAAAAGAATCTGAATGTCAACGGTGACTAAAACCTGATGATGGTGACTAAAATGAATCAAAGGGTTGCTGGTGGTTTCTCTGACTCCAAAACAAACAGCCTAACAGTTCCTATAAAAAGGACAATTATAGCTCACATATTGGTCCTTATTTATTTACAAGTTTTGGGAATAATTTTTATGATCTATGAAAAATATTATTGCTACCATAAGGACCACAATGCGAAGAAATACAAGTAGTGTGACAGTTTGTGCCAGTAGTTCCCGCCTGTGTGCTGAACAGATAGATATATGGGGTGCTTGATGAGTGACAGAACAGGAAAGCAGAAACAAACTAAATTGCTAAAGCAAATCTATATTTTGTTCAATGCTGTTCTGAATTACAGTTTAATTGACCATTTTTAGTACTTAAATTAACTCCTTACTTGAACCTGTAGTTAAATACATTTTATTTGATTATCTATTTTACTGTGCACCTTTATTTTCTCTACCCAGCAAGTTCAGCTAACGTGCTAATCTATGAACACCTGACCACTCATGTCTCATGCCCAGTTTGAAAGTTTTGGTGATGTCACAGTGATGGCATAGGCATTGGTTTATTGTGCATGTGTGTGTTATCGTTGATCAATTAAACCTAAGGAAGCAAGCCCCAGCCTGTATGACACTGGAACTAAATACAGTACAACTAATTTTACACACTTGGCACACCTGAGGTGAACCAGCTAAAACCTGACTGTCAGGTGAACCCTCCCCCTCTTCTGTTGAAACGTACCTTGGAGGACCCGTTGGAGTACATCTGAATCATGTTCTCGGCGCCCTGTTTAACCTTGAGCTCAATGTCATTCTGTCTTTTGAGGGCGGCGAGGCGGCTGCTGCTTGTGCACATTCTGGCCTCGCTGTTAGGGGTGTCTGGGGTCAGAGGGCATTCTGGGTAAAAATGGGAAGGAAGAAAAAAGACAAGTACAAGTTAGCACATATGGAAAATATAATCACAGACGTGATTCTGAATGTGCTGCTGGAATCTGACACAAATTTACACCGACTGCAAATAGTAACTCGCATGCACGTGCTATTTTTGGCCGCCGGCCATTTTGATGTTAGCTAAACAGTCCTGCAGCTCGGAGAAGTGACCTATAACTTTGTTTACTCAAAACACATCAGGTAGCAACTTCAGTTGTCACATAATGTATCCAGAGAGAGCTGCTGTTTATAATCCAATGAGGTCTGTTAGCACACCGCTCCATCTGACTTTGCCTCTCAACGCAGGAGGAAAAAAGACAAATCCACAACTTTAAGATCAGGAATTTCAGATGACACAACTTTTTTGTTCCATTGTACAGACAAAAACATGCCATTGAACACATCAAAGGTGAAGCCAGGGCTAAGTTTTCCATCTCCTCATTGGCCCTGTTCTCTGTCTGTCCCAGCTTCAACAGCAGGGGGAAACCCTGCAGTCACTTCTATTCTCAACAACAGCAGAAAACAAACAAACAAACAAAACATCAAACCACAAGTGTGAACATGCAGACAACTACCAACACCATCACTGCATCACTGCATCACTGTGTATGCAAATGTAGTTTATTCACTTATGACAATCTAATATATCTGAGGATGTATCATTTTGTTTTTTTTTTATATTGCTGGTGGTGTTTTTTTTACACACACAGAAAATTCATATACAGTGTACAGACATCCAAAGTGAAGACAGAAACAAGTCTTCCATCGACAGTTTTGGAGGATAAGTTCATTGCATTGTGTGTTGTTTTTTTTTGTCATGTCTGGACTTGAAGGGTGCAGTGAAAACCCCTCCGCACATCGATCACACCAGTGCAAAGCAAAACATTCTCACAGACACACACTTGTGAGGTGGGCAAAAAAACCTGCCTGACTTCTCCTGACTTGACTTGCAAGTTGAGTTTCAGAGTCTCTGCTGTCATAAAGGAGCTCCTCTCAGAAAAATACCCAAAGTGTAAACAAACATGCCACATCCAAAACGTTATGCCCATTTTTCATTAGGACCTAACATTATATTCATAACTGATTTTTTTTAAAAACTCAATTCTCTTGTTTTATATTTTTATGTCCAAAAAGAACAGGTAACATGATAAAACAACATTTCCGACATATACAATTAAATCTCTGATTTCTGAAGGTGTCCACAGCCCACTAAAGTGAGCTTGACTTTTAACATGAGTTATTCTCACAGACTCTGCCAAACAGATTACAATAACCAGCAGGTGAGCGGGTGATTCATTCACTTTGAATGTTTCACCAAAACACCGTCTAATGATTCTTTTGAACACCTGCAGGAGGCGAGCAAAAGGAGAGCATGTGATTCTTTGAACTGAGAGTCCAAATGATTCATCTAATGACCGTTAATAAGCTGAGGGAGCATCATGGCAGAGGTTTCTGTTCACGGGAGGATATTAGGCTTCCCGGGGCAACCCTTTCATACACAGAAACACACACACACAGATTGGAAAAACTTGGGCATTTCCAAACCACGTCTGTAGAAAAGTCCAAGGAACCAGGTGAGAATTTGACAGAGGCTTGATCGCAAAAACTGAAAATTCACAATGCGTGATAAAGAGCTCCAGTATCACGTGAAGGCCGTTAGTGAAAATGACAAAAGCATGCCTAGAAACACACGTGCAGAAACGCTGTGTATGTCATCCAGTCTAGGTCCGGGGCTTTCCTCTCTGTGTGGGGATGCGGTTTGGTCAAGGTCACATAGAGCCAAGAATTTGAGGACCCCTACCACCCTCCCCTCCTTCTGAACGCGGCTCAGCCCACGCTGGGCTGGAGGACAAGACAGCGAGCTACCGAATAGCTGCAGGGCTGATGTCACTGCTGGATGGCTGACAAGGGGAACCCTCCCTCAGATTAACCCCATCTGTATCTGATGTGAAACACTGCTATCAACACTCTCTAAACAATTACATCATGATTTAGAGAAGTGGACCTAAAGCTGACCTGGGTAATTGTCTCTGGGGGAAGTGATGCAATATGATGGCTGGAGGGAAAACTGACTGGACACATATTTAGGGAGTGAACTCTTGAGATTACAAGTGACAGAGACCTGACCGGTGACCCCGCATCAGAGCTGCTGCTGCTGCTCCCAGACAGCGCCTACCTGGGAGCGAGTCGGTCCATTTCTAGCCTCCACTTGAGTGGCGGAGTATAACCAGAGCCCCCTCAACGCTCTCCTGGAACAAAAACACATTCTGGCTGTTTGCAGAGGCACAGCGAGTCCTTCCTACTAATTCAGGAAACAAGTGCCGTCTCTAGCGGATTCGGGAGCTGAACGCATTTCAAGAAGTTTGTGAAATCCGTCTCATGACTGAGGAGCCGAGCTGCACTCGGTCCCTCTCCATCATTTCTGCGATGGCCAGCGACATTCCGCTGGCGTCTCGTCACTTAAAAAGAAAGCCCTCGTTCATCAGATACAGGGTCACCCAGTCAGGCTAAATTTGTTCCCACTTAAGATAACCATTTACCAAGACAGCCTCCCTTCAGTCCCCCAGCAAACACACACGCACCCCTCCTCATCTACTTCCTAATGTCAACTGTGGTGGGGGGATGTGATGGTAACAGGCGGACGAATACCATTCCATCTCTTCCTGAATTCACCCAGACACTCGCCACCACCACCAAAGACTCTATAAGGCAACTACTGTAACAAAACCACGCTGGACGCACACTGCTGTTGTGGTCAATGCTCTCCAAATTCCATTGTTGTCGACAAACACACAGGAGCGGGCTTTCAGCAGCCTCGGAGGGGAACAATCGACAGCTCATTGTAACTGTCGGTGGAATGTGGAATGCAACAATGTCAGCCTCTGGAGAGTGAGTCACCTCCAAACCCTCAATGTGCTCTGTGTGTGTGTGTGTGTGTGTGTGTGTGTGTGTGTTTATATAGGTGTTGTTCTAACACAACCCTGCCAAAATAATTTATGATAGTGATACTTTTGAAGGAGATGGCCAAAGAAATGAGAATATGGGGACTGCTCTTCTGTGACACTGGCTGCTGAAGTCAAGGCTCCTGGTGATGGCTGGAACTGAAACACTCCTGGCTGTGAGCAAGAGAGTCGTCACATGGAAATGGCTGCAGGCAAACCCGCCAACCAAGGACCGGATTACTATTGTCAATGAGATTCACCGTGTGGAGAAACACTCATGAAACCTGCCAAAGTGTAGAGCTGAGACCGTCTTTTTTGTTGGACCTGACAATTCATCACTTAGCAAAACATCCCATTTTATGTCAATCTCAGGGATTAAAGCCAAAAAAAAAAAAAAAAAAAAAATCTGGTGATTGATTTTTTTTCCAAGCCAAGCCATAAACTGTTCACAATCTATCTTTTCAGAGCATCCTGAGAAAAAGGCGTCTCTTCTGCTGAACAAGATTCGGCTGTTTCAGTAAGGCGACCACACTCTTTTCTTTGGTCCTCCAGAGACATGTGTTTTGAAAGAACATGTGCCAATGACAGGCAAGAAACCTTTTAATTGGAAAGCTACATAGCCAAGCAGAGCCACAGCAGAACGCTCTGTGTGCAGCTTGGTCTGACAGTCGTTACAGAGGAAGTTCTCATGACATCATTTTTAATCCAAATGACACTTTAGCCTACATGCCAAAATAAAAATGAACATTCAATGTGAAATTTCAACTTGTAGCCCATCATTTTTAGGTGGGTAATAAACTGATAATTGCCCAAACTATTTTTTAAAATCCTGATTCAGTTTATTCAGAACAGCACCTTATCTCATGACTCACCACCATTCAGCAACAACAACACAGCTGACAAGATAGCAGTGAAGCTACTAATCATAAGCTATCATAAGCTATAATCATCAGTTTATAATTACCCACGGGCTATTAAAGTAGATGCCCACACTAATACCCACCTGGTAGAGAGACTGAGTGTACATAATTGATCTCATATATGGCCTTTTTGAAGTCTAATTGATGGAAACCTGTTGTAGCTGCAATGAACTTTAATCTTTTCGATCTTTTCTAATAACTAACTAACCTTACAATCCCATCCTACTACAGCAGTGAATGCATATAAATGCATATGCTTTACAATATTACATTTGCACAGAAGTCCAGCACCAGCAGTTCCCGCATGTCGATTTATTAGTGGCGGCCTAGTGCTCGCCACATATTGATTTTTTTGTATTATTTCACAGGTAAAATCTTACCCGAGTTATAGAGCATTGATTTGCTCAGCCCTTCCTTGTCTCGCTCGCTCTCTCATTCGCTCTCTCGCAAAAGCATCAACACACTGATAATGGGCCCGTCTGTTGAACACTGGCACAGTATGAGAACTGGTTGTGTGCGTGTGCTGGGACTGGGTTCAAAACATGTGATGGACCCTCACCTACCCCACAGGTATGTGACGGTTGTGATTTTGTTATTTATTTACTTACCACAATGCACTTGGAAATTTAAATATTTGAAATTGGGCATGTTTTATACAGCATATATTGTGCGGTATTAGTTTATAATTAATTTACAAAAGCCCCTGCCCTGGTCAGCGACCTCTCCAAGCAGAACCTCACTCTGTGGGAAACACTGCTCGTCTATGTCATCTGCCTTAACTACTGGTTAATGTTTAGTAAATCCTCTGGGGTGGTGTCACTGTAGTGCTACTGTTGTTACCTAGTAGCTCTTCAGGGTCTTTGACCACAATGTGGGCGTTGAGCTCTTGCAGCTCCTGGAGAAGCTCCTCAACCTTCTTGTTAGATTTTTTCAACATGTTGTCAACATAAGCCAGACTCTTCTTGTCCGTGGTGACCTGATGAGAGAGGAGGGAGGAATTTCAGTAGTTTCTCTAAAAACAAAGATTTACAAGGAAATTACACCCACTGCAATCATAGAAATCAGTGGACTAGTCATGGGAGTATTGCTGAGTCAGAGAAGACATAATGTTACATAATGTTTTTTGAGATGCTGGAGGAGCTTTGTCATGTCTGTTTCAGTTTGGCCTTGAAGACTAAATCAGTGATTATTACCTTGCGCAGGTTCTCTGCGCCTTCTTTGATCTTCAGCTCTTTGCGGATCTCGCGGCGAATCTGCTCCTTGATCTCCTCCAGCTTCTGTTGGACCATTGTGTCAGACAGGTCCAGGTTGTGTCCCAAGCCCAGTCGCTCCGCCACCATCTGGCCCCTGGCATCCCCCTGGAGGGCAGGAGAGGAGCAGGAGGAGGAAAAATAGGAGATAAGAGGAAGATGTGGAATGCAAATCAGAGGTCAGTGAGGGAGGAGAATGAGGAGGAAGAGCAAAGTAGGATGCCAGAGAAAGAGGAGGAGAGGACACACAGAGGTCAGTGAATCAGTAGCATTCGACCAACAGAAGTTATCAACATAAACTGTCAAGAATACAAGAAAAAAGCACCATGCCAAGTTGCAATGTTTCAAAACTGCTATTGCTTCACAAAGCAGCATGAATTTCCACTTTGTTATGAGAGCCAGTTAGGCTGTAAAGACAGCAGTAAAGAAGTGATAACAGCAGCTACAGGCATCATAACCAGTGAATGGTTTTTAAAACCTGTGTGATCCCATTTTGATCTTCACGTGATCAATGACATTTTTCTACTTTCTCACCACACTGAACACATTTCAAATGAGTGCACCTTCAACCTATGACTGAAATGTACTGACAACAAGCTGTGAGGCCCAAGGTGGGAGCTCAGAGGTCGGCCCAGTGCAGTGGTGTGTTTTGAACTTGAGCGAGCCTCTGTACGTGGTGTTTTCACCACTGCTGTCAGTCACCATTGACCTGCATCCTTAAAGCCGTCACCTTAACTAAAGAGGGATTAGAAGTCACTTCCTGAATGGCTACAGCTTCAAAGGTCAGCATGAATACAGTGGTGCAGTGGTGACGCTCCACTAGTTGATCAGAGAATACATCTGCTGCTAGCTGAGCGCTGCGAATAATCACTTTGTTCCATTGGTTCATCAATCTCTGTTCTTTGATTAGTTTTAAATTTAAAGTGGGCAACATGAAGTTTTCATTTTGTTCCATGGTAGGAAATATCACCATTAACCTTAATTAATGAGCCATCATAGCTTAAACAAACCTAATTAGAAACCATAATAAAAAAAAAAGAAGCCTGCAATCACTATGGACAAATTGTAATTGTTCAATTAGCCACAAACACACACACACACACACAGAGCTACTTTAACACCCATGATGTTGAGAACTGGAATAGTCAAATGTCACATTTTATGTCACTCCAGATGACAGATAACCTCAATGTGTAAAATGCAAGTAAAACCAAAACACACAGCTCTGAAACTGGGCTGACTTTGTTCTAAGTAGGTGGAGATGAGCCTATTCCATTCATAAAACCAAGACATAATGAAATGTGATCAACAACATGGCCACACTGTGACTACCACGAGATCTGTGTCTTATTGCATTTAACCCATCGTGATTGTGTTACAAAGGAAGGAAAACACACATTCTCATTCACGCATCTATATATAGACTTCATGCAATTTTCCTCCATTCGATGTTAAAAATCACAACTGCTTCGTTGGTAAAAAGGGGGGATTGATTCAACAGGACAAAACTTATAGCCTTTACTAATCCTTTCTTACCATAACTTCCTCGGTTTCGTCCAACTCCATGTCTAGATCAGTTGAACAAACCAATCCACGCATGTTCTGCTGGCCAGCTAAACTGTCAGCACAGCGACTCCACTCAAGTTTTGTTGTCTGGTAGAAGCAATGACATCCTCCATCACAAAGCTTAAGCTACACCATAGCTGACAGATGCTCCATCAACAGCCACGCTCATTCCGCTAGTATCTGATTTTCTCCGGCTCTTTCATTTTGTGCTTTCTCTCTCGCACAGACCATTGACATCAACAGGGAAGATAAACCGTCTGAGCAGCGACGGCCAAATCCCTCTTAGCTTCTCACCCAGTGAGGTCAGAGCAGCCCAGAATGGGACCTAATCTCACTCCAGGGAGAGGACTGTGGCTAAAATTAACTCCAGTTAAAAACATAACATTGGCTGTCCATTGTCCCCCCCCCCGAAGGCAACCTGTGTGGAGTAGGAAAGGAGGAGAAGGTCTGAAATGACACCCCGACAACGACAGGAAACTCCAGGGCACAGTAAAGAATAGAGTTCAAGTCTCAGTGCAGATAGTGGTGAAGTCTGATGACAGTGCTTTTTAACCTACTAATGAAAACAAAGCTCATCCAGAATTCACCCAGCATGGACATCAGTGTAAGATACAAGCCTCCATATAGAGCCTAGAGTGGTTAGACACCTCAAACAAAAACAACTCTCAGCCCCTCTCAGCAAAGGCTTCATCATATTTAGTTTGGCTATTATTAAATCTGTCCATCAAGTGATCATCAGATTGATTAGGAGTCAGGATCTGGCTGGATTATTCCCTCGCCTTAACAATTACCTTGGGAAATCCCTGAAATCACCTCCTCTACTAACAGCTGATAGATTTCTGATGGGAAATTACATCATATTTGCTAAGAGGAGATTTCCATCGGCTCAGTCATTCTCTCACACAGCTCTTGTGAAACTGCACCCACTCTCCTCTCTATAGGTGCTCACTTCAGAGGAAGCTATAGTTTGCACGTATCCTGGTCCAGAGGCTCCTTGATGACTCATAGGTAAAATGGAGGTCACAGCTCCTGAAAGTGGAAGAGTAATGTGAGTGTGTGTGTGTGTGTGTGTGTGTGTGTGTGTGTGTGTGTGTGTGTGTGTGTGTGTGTGTGTGTGTGTGTGTGTGTGAGAGAGTGGGGGGGGCAGCTCTCTTCTTCAGCTCACTGCCCTGCAAAACTTGTTTGCACTGTAACTGTGTTTGCCCACTGTGGTATGAGGACAGCAAGAGGACACCCAAAAGGGCCTATTTCACTGCACAACAATGCAAGGAAATCCATGAAAGGCCAATCAGATAAGGTGGAAATAAATCAGCTAGTCGACCCACAAGGCCTGCATTTTAATTTGAGATCAAACAAAGCAACTATATTCAAAGACAGAGAGCAGGCGCTCATTTGCAGGATTGGTTTCACCTCTGGTTTCTCTGGAACTGCAATACTTCCTTGAGTTGCTCTTTCACCTGCATGGCCTTATCGTTTTTTGCTGCCTGAATGTGTTGCCTCGTCAGGGGAATGACGCCACGCCAGGGACTCGAGACTCATTAGGTTCAAAGACAAGTGAAGCTTGAATTGTAAGAAAATGTTTCTCGCTCACAGCACAATGCAAACAGTTTATGATGGATGAAGGGAGCTTGTTCTTGTCAGCGTGTCTCTGTGAGCTGCTCTGTGTAATGTTCAAGGCTCACAACATGTGAAAAGACTCAAACATTTTAGCTACACATGGGCAATATTACATAAAGTTGAAGGGAAGGGGTGTTTCATTTACAAGCTAGATGAAATAGGTGCTGTTCCTCTAGAGCAGACCTGTAATTTCCCATCAAAGATTTGTATTTAATAACTCAGTTGATAATATTCTTACACAGGCAGCTGTTAACTTCACATGTTGAAGTCCTTAAAAAAGCTCATTTAGTGTGAAAGGAAAGTGTGTAGTAAAAGCAAACATTAGGCCTGAACCTCAAGTGTAAGCAGGTTAACTTACTGTTTAACCCTGAACGCTCCAAGTCCAATAACAAGAGCTCCATTCAGACAATAGGACAATGGAAAAGTTGAGGCCACTATCCTGGTTCATGCTTAAAAAAGCCAAGCCCTTGCCATTTCTGCATGGGGCCTATCTCACCCTACAACCTGACACCCAGTCGTTTTACCCCACAGCTGGCTGCAGAGCAACGGCCACAGCCTGGTGCTTTGCTCTGACCAGAAATAGCCTCACAGGCTAATAAACGCACATACTACAAACAAAGCTTTCACATGAGCCTCACATACATCCCATGCCAAGTCAAACTGTAGACAATGTCTTGTACTTTAGGTCAGTGTTAATGGTCATGGCTGAGCTACACAGAGTATAGCTGTAGTCTGCAAGCCATAAACTGCTCTGAAACACCTGTTGCTCTGCTGAGATTTACTGGTCCTCACTACAGTACATATAAACAACCACAGTGATTACATCTTAAAGTTTAGCTAGCTTGGTCAATCACAGCTAAGCATAGGCACATCTTTTAAAAGTGGCTCCAAGAGGCATTCTGGTATCTTTTAAGTCCTAATAAAAATATATAAATCATTCATTATTTATTATCTCATTATGAATACTACACTTGCCTGGAAATGTGTTATCACCTGTCACTGACAGAACACAATCCTAACAGTCCAAACAGCGTCAACTAAATGTTACAACATCATTGCAGCTACAAAAATGTGAAGAGCAGAGTGCAGTTCACTACACTGAACATCAGGCCGACTGTTATTGATGTGATTTAACATCAACAAATAATAATCTTATATATGTATATATATATAATAAATCATGACATCACTCCATCAGCCAACTTCAGTTTCAAAATAACTATCATCCATACACCACAGAGTATGTTTTTAGCCATCTATGTGCACATACACAGGCGCATAGGAAACAGACGGTCTAGCCAACACCTGTTAGGGGAGTTAGTTGCCATCACTATGTTCGGGCTCAGTTTAATATGGGCAACTGTG
>OMNW01018881.1:0-11297 GCA_900303245.1 Selene dorsalis | reverse complement strand
AATATGGGCAACTGTGACAACTTAATTTCATAAGCCATAGGTAGGTAATATTGTTCCTCAGGATGGGTCATCCATAATGTCACCAGTAAGGCAATAGAGCAAACACCTGTGGTGAGTGAATAAAATGTTAACATTAAATATAATCAGCCATATTATGATTATTCTGTTTCAGCCACAGCATCACTGACTTGACAACGGGCCATCACCACCTGTTGCCTTGGTGATCAGTTTCGGTCTGCACCAGCCCCAGGAAACATATATATATATATAAAAATTCATTTTCCCTCCGTGTCAGCTTTGCTATCTGCTGTAACCTCCACCCTCCCCTCCATGCTCTCCATGAGGATGAATAATAGTATGAGTAATCAGACTGGTCTTAGCTTCACAGTGAGGCTTAGAGGATATTGCTAAAGCTACGCTTGACTGCACCTCAAATGTGATTAGATAAAGTTTTGGATGAGTTGAAGCACTCGGACAATATTTTTAGTCAGAAAGATTTATTCCAGGTCTGACGTCACTCAAGTGAAACCACATTAATCAATGAGTCATGCCTGTTCATAGACAATAATGAGACATGGCCCTGGTGCTAACTTTCACCAACTCCTCTTCTAAAACACACTAAATCTTCACTAGCATGCTAAACCAGACGTTTTCTGACCTCCTTTACATTATAGTGACATGTCGTAAGTTCATCCGGTCTGTAACGTGTTTGAAAAAACTTTACGCCAAGCAAACCAGTGAACACTTGCTCTCACCACAGTATTTTTCCCCCACTTAGTTCACTTCACTTATGCACATGATACAACTTAACAATAGTCCGGTGGGTGAACACACGGGGACGTAACGTTTATTCCCCAGCAGTAACGCAGATAAACTGAACGTTATGCTACAGACCTGTACGTTAAACGTTCAACAACCTTTTTTCATCATCAACTAAAGCAACGGTGACGTTAAAACCGTTTCGAACAATGGCGGCAACGTTAATTTACACAGCAGCCCCCACACAAACCCCCCGGTTGGAAACTTGTAAATTTAAGGATATAAGTTAGTTTGGATAATTGTTTCTCCCAGGCCTCAATCCATGGATAATTCCCAGACAACCCCTAGGGATCTAGCAAAGGCTCTTCACTTAAATACAACGCCACAGACTCGAAGCGACTCGACTTTAATGAAATAAAACTTTGTGCTAACTTATAACTGAATCTCTAGAGTAAGTTTGCGCACTTTTCGCAACAGTTGTCAACTTTTCCTACCTGCACGGAATCGGCGGCCATCTTGGTTTTCGCCTTTGAATCAAATCCTACGGGGAGAGAGGAGGGGAGGTGGAACTCCAAAAACAAGCCTTGTTTCAAGTTTCCCTCTCTGGCGACAAAAAGACGTGAATATTTGGGACAAACCGTCGGTCATCTCGGGTACATAGGGCTTCCCATGTCGTCTTCACTCTTGTTTTACGCGGTCACACCGTCCTAGTGGGGTCCCGGAGGGTGGACTGGTGCTCATAAATAAAAAGCTGAGGCATAAATCTGTCCCAGTGCAGTTGGAGAAAGAGGCGGTGGTTAGAGTGGAAGCGTCCGCCCAGAGGAGCTGCAGTGCCGCTGCTGCCGCTGGGCTGCTCTCAGCCCGGACAGTCAGCACACGTGACTTAAACTACATATAGGCTGGCCTCACCTCATGCCACCACCTAATATCATCACTGATAACACACACACCCTTATTTATGAAAAATGCGAGAATATGTTCCTGTGTATGTGGGGAAAAAGAAATCCCACACAATTTAATAAAAATGTGTTCTTTCCTTTGTGGTGGAAAAAGTACTGAGTAGACTACAATCAACGAACAATAGGCTACAACAGTGCAAAAGTGCTTCATAAGAGGCACAAGCCACCTAAATAAAAGACATGCGCGGAAAAGTGTATTCAGAACTTTAAAAGTAAAACAACTGATTATGTTAAATAGCTGCATGTAGCACTGGTGCAAGAAGATCCTTTACTTGCGTAAAAGTAAGCACTACTTTATAAGGATACTAAAAGTTAAAATATTGCAGTAAAAGTACAGTTAGATTCTCAGATATATATAAGGTAATAAAGCCTGTATAGTCATAGATAATATTTAATGTTTTAGTGTGATGTTTTAGTTTGTAAAGGTGGAGAAAATGTAATCTGCTGACTGTTGGGTAAATTCACATTATAATGCACCGCATTATATGAGTGGATCTTTTTTCTTTTTAAAGAAAACTATACATTTCAGATACAGCACATGCATTAGAGTTTAAAAAAAATCTCAAATGCAGAGAAGTAATTTAATGAATAAAAAATTCCCCCTTTCATAGTGTGCTACTGCTGGATGATTATGGATGCATAAATAGCTGATATAGTATTTTAAAGGATCCTTCAGCAGCCATAAAATGACATTAGAGTGAAAAAAATCAATCTGAGACATCCTTACTCAGAGCTCTATGTGAGGATCAAGCTCTAAAAATGCCAGATACTACATTTCCTACAATTCACCCAACATCTTTTCACCTGGTCATTGCTCACACCTTGAGTTCAGTCATCAGGGTTAGTATTCTGACAGACCAGACAAACCAGAGCAGACATTAAACAACCATTTCCAAGTCATTATAATGAATCATGCTCATAATCACTACTTAATTGTCTCATTTGACATTGATGTGTCAAATCAATGAAGTGATCATCATAAGCTATTCATATATTTTATTTTAGAAAATTCAGCTGTGAAATGAATGTCACTGAGTAAAAAGTACATCAGAAATTTACTCAACAACAAGTGTTACAAAAGTGTACCTGTGTTCATGTAGTTTCTTGGCAGGACACCATACCTCAGAGATGCTTTTAACAATTTAGTACAGATCATTAAACTGTAAGATAGTATAATTCAAATTAAAAGGATCATGCAGGTCCTGTACAAACTTGCTGACAACATGAGGCGCACAGTAAACATAAGCAGCCATACTAAATAAGAGTCACAGTTTACTTTTGCGTTGCCAAGCCAGATAGATCAGGAGAGGCTGTTATGAAGAAGCCAAGAGAAAACACTTAAGTCTTCTCCAATGGGGCCAGTGCATGACATGTCACACCTCAGTGAGAAGACTTACTGCATTACATAACCCTCAGGGACACAGTCATCACAGGCCATATGTCTCAGAGACTGGGCACTCTCTGTGCTTATGGCGCAACGTCTCAAATATTTATCTGTGTGGACAACAACGCTGGCTGCACATTCCTAAACCGAGCCTTGTCCACATAAAAGTGGCAGAAGCCTTGTTGGATAAACCTGTGATTTATGTATCCCTGTTAAAATCTGTCTCCACGGTGACGTTCTCCAAAAGCTGACTGAGGACAGGTGCTCCAGACACAAATTGATGGCTCTGACTTTCAGATGTAGATTAATGCAGCAATATCCACAGCCTGTGCTAGATAGTGCAGTGTTGAGAAAAATGCTCTATTTTTACAGTTAAATACTGTAGCTACCAAACAAACACATGGATTATTGTTCTGATCAGCATATTACCACGTTTTATTGAGCAGGGAAGTATTACTGTACCAGAAAAGCCCAAATGCATCATTATATCATAATGTTTTTGGTAAAGGTGTATGGTTTAAGAGCATACTGGTTATCAGTGAGTGTGAGAAATCAACATCATGATATCTCTACATTAAATTCAGTGATATTCCACATTTCTGTGGCTCATTAGATTCTGTGATCTGATCAGAAATTTCAGACATGTTGTCATTGCAAATGTGAAGATATAGAAAACAAGATAAATGTTTGAGTTGTGGGAAACTTTAAAAATGTTGGATTCACCTAGGTTTGAGTCTAAACATCCAGACCCCATGTTATATTGAGAGGATCCACAGGCTTTAGCTGCTTACTTTTTTTTATTCTGTAATCAGGGTTAGGACCAAAAACCAGAAAGATGTAACTGGAGAATGATTTGAAAGGAGTGTCGATGAGTCCAACAGCTGATGACTCTCCAGTGATTTTCTGAGAGCAGGAATGAGTAATGCTGAGTGTTCAGCACTTATTCTTAAAAACTTTCTCCTCTGGCCTACAGTGACTCTCACTTCACACAGCCACGCTGCTATTGAGCAGCAAGATAGTGAGTACCACAAGAGAAAATAATTTATATATACTGCATATATGTGTGTGTGTGACATGGAAACTAAAATTTATGAAAACCTAACATGTTTTTATAAGAAGTTATAAAAATATAAATGCACTATGGGGCACTTCCACACATTGCCTATACTTACTTCTGTCAAATACTGAAAAGATATTCTAGGTGGATACCGAGAGGAAAGGAAACTGGATTAACACATACACACACACATACACATAAACAGACACATACATATACACAGTCAGCGGTTGGAGCAGACCTGGCAGCTCTTTATCTCCCTCTGCAGGATACCAGTCCTGAAATAATCCAGCTTTAATTTTCACAGTAGAGGCTTTATCTGTCTTAAACTGTTCCTGCTCAGTTATACCTGGTAATGACGATGAGCAAACACACTGAGGGCATTCAATTAAGAAACACACACGCACTTTTTTAAATGTTCTGTATATTTGTTTGGCAATCAAAAGATGAAAACAGCCATTTATGTTCCATCTGACAAAGCTGCAACACAAGTAGAACTGGATGTTTAGAGAAGGCACACATATAAACTGAGCGGTACCCTAAAGTATGTCCTCAGATAAAAATGATTCATCTGTGTATGTAAATACTTCAGAAACTATGGTGTGATTGTAAGAGTCTTGATAAGTCAGGGGCGGATTTTTGGACTCTTGGTTAACAACGATTTATCAAGACAAGACAAGAAGTTCAACAGGCCAATAGAAGGCCATTAGAAATAAAAGAAGATCAATTTCGAGAAAAGAGTTGAAAACTTGACAAGCTAATTAGCAAAGTTATTACCAACCTCTGTAACATCTTTTATGCTGACAACTACGAAGAAAACAGCAGGGATTCAAAAGAAGAATGTAACACATTTCTAGCTGAGAGTTAGATGAGAGGACGTTTATGTAGCTGCAGCCTACAGGGTGGTGGTATTGATCTTCTCATTTAACTCTTGGCAAAAAAACAAAGAAACATGTTTCCCAAAATGTCAGACCAGTCCTTTGGGCAGCAGAGAGGCATAGCAATGGACAATCATGTTTATGTAGCTCCACAATTCAAAAGAAAATATATCACAAAATAAAAGGCAAGCAAAAAGTGTGATATAAAATTTAAAGAAATTTAAAAACTGACAAAATGCCCGTTGTTGAAGGAAAAAAAAAGAGTTAACATTGTACTGTAACCAATCTTCTTTGAAATGAAATGGCCTGGAAAGGTAGTAAATATTTACAACAGCAGCATCTTCACCTTAGTGTTTTTACACAGTCCAATAATATCATGAGGAAAAGCTTCCTTCATCACCCAGGAAAAGCCTCTGGGCAGAGCTGCACACTAACAAGTCATTCAACAAAACACATCGAGTACAGTATAAAACATACGCACTTGCCCAAATAAGTAGTAGTACTCCATGGTCACAGGATTTTTATTTCATAAAAACCTCAGAAGTTCTCATTCAAGTCCAATAATACAGCACAGTAGTCAGTTCCTTACAATTAAAATCTCTTTAAGTTAGTAGTGGTGGTGAGGCATGGAGATGTAGTTTCACCGTGAAAAATGTCACTGTCTTTACATAGAAAAGACAACCATAGTAAAGAGTTAAAATACAACTAAACACAACCAAACAGTACAGAGCCAATGAAAATGTTTTGTCTGGATCAGAGAAGCAATGAAGCTGATCAGGAGTCCACGTCTGATCAGCTGTTGCAGAGGACGTCCCCCGACTGCATCGCAGCAGACGCCCTGTGCACAGACGACCTTTGACATGAAGATGCGGAGGGCCAGGATCTGCTGGGACGGCGGCCTGCTGAGGAAACGCGAGGTCATCATCCAGTTGGCTGGCACAGATTTGAATAACAGAGTTGTCGCCGGTCCGATTGCTGTGACAGAGGCAGATTGTTCTGCGGCTCCGCATTACGTTCTCAATCAGTCGTACAAACCAGCCGCACAGTCAGCAGAACTCCATTACATTCACCCTTACTTTCCTTTTCTTTTAGTCTCAGACTGCACGTTGGAGCCTATACAAAGTGTCCGTCCTTCTCCATGACACTCCAAACTCTTCTATTGACATTGGTCTCTTAATGCTCAGTTTTTGGGGTAGATTTTCTCATAGAAGAAGTTTTGTGCCAGCAAGTAGAGTTCTCCGTCCTTTTCCCTGACAGCGTGTGCCCTGACGAACTGGAACTGCTCCAGTGCAAACTCATAGAACTCGTTCTCCATCTTCCAGATGGCTGACTGCTGCAGCTTGGCAATGGACTCCTTTGTGGGCGGCTTCTTCTCGCTGGTCTTCCTCAGGTGGGATTTCTTCCCTGTGACAACAGGAGAAAGGGATTAAAGGTGTCTTGATACATGTTTTAAATATTCATGCATTTACACACATGTGATAAAATAGGTCTAATATTACTGGAGACAGAATTACAATTTAATTTTGCCTGAGCAGCTATTTTTGTTAATCATTTCCATAAGTAATTAGCACTAGTTTTAGACTCTTCTCCACAGGTCACAGGCAGCTGACCTCTAACTGACTTTTCACCATGGGAGCCCTACACAGTAAATAAGTGTTATTATTACTTTTTCATAATATGAAATGTTGGATCAACAAGAAGTAGGTGTAAATGTTCAGAGAAAACTGAATTCTGACACGTAAAAACTCTTTTCTTCATTCATTTTTTCACTCATACTGTTTGTTATGTTTAGAAATATACACTTGTGAAGAGTGATCACCCACCATGAACACATCAGAGTAACATCTGGCCTGGCTCCGTTCAAAGCTAGAATAATCCACATACCAGCATACCTAAGGCTCACTGCTTAATACGTTATACATTTTTTCCCATAATCTGAATAAAAAACAAAATGTGAAAACATCAGGTAGGGTTTACAGAGGGTTATTTGCCACATTGCTTCTTTGTAAAGTAAAGTTACTTAAGCTTTGTTGTTGCTGTGCAGTTGCCAAGCAACCAGCTGAGTAGATAGTGCACCTGGCAAAGAAATCCCACACATGATCCTTTTCAAAATAAAAAAACAAGATGCAAGATGTTTATTAGTCAGCTTCAAGATGTATTGGCATGTGGATTTTTGTTACCAGAGCCAGGCTAGTCGTTTCACCGTTTCCAGCTTTTATGCTTAGCAAAGGTACGATGAGCTACGATGAACTAGGATAATCGTCTCCTGATTGTTGCTTTCTAGCTGCCACAAAGATATTAGAGTGGGATCAATCTTCTTCCAGTTCTCTACAATACAGCAAATACACATGTTTCCAGTGTGTCAATTAATAGCATTGTGTGAGATAGAAAGATTAGAGTTTTGATTTTGTTTGTGCTACTTGACTGAAACAGAGAGTCAGTCTGCACATTGATGACAAACATTCCTGATTAATTCAAGTACTTGGGCTTTTCTGCCACTCATAATTATGTACATACATCACTGTCAGATATCATCCTCCTTTTTGTCTGTGTGACAGCTATCAGTCATACAGGTGATTCTTTTCTATTGATTACTTACAGTGACTGCACTGTTTGTAACTGATCTATATCTAAAGCAGAGAGAGGCATGACTGATGGCAATTCAGTCAAGCTTACATGCAACCACACACACACACACACACACACACAGTACAGTACAACACTAGAGAAGGGGAGCAGAACATATTGGAGTACATAGGTTTGCAGTAAATGGTTGTATTTAGTAACGTGGTACCTGTTTTGTACAGCTCAGTGGCTCCTCTGAAGAAGCGTGGCAGCGCTGCCTCCAGCATCATGACAAAATCCTCCAGCTCCTCGGTTACTCCGACCAGCATGTATTCGTTCACCAGGTTGTACTTCGCCTGCTCCAGAGCCCACTGGCTGCCTACATTCCTGCACAGAGACCATGATCATTGTATGTGGTTGTCTTTCTTTGTATTCTGCTGAAGGTTAAATGTTTGAAAAACCTGAAAAAGACAGAAATAGATGGAATGCAATGTGACAAGGAGGACCAGGGCGACAGAAGAGCAGCAGAGGAGAACTGGAAGGTGCAGAGACAGGAAGAATAATTGAGTGAGATGTGAATTATGAACTGAGAGGACAAAGCAGAGAGGCAGGAAGGTATGGGGAGATTAAAAGTAGTGGCAGGTGTTACTCTGATCAGGAAATTAAATAATAATGGAGGAAGGAGATTGTTTAAATCTATAAAGTAAGTTTTTGGCAAAGCATCAGAGGACTGGCAGCAACTCCACCTCTTGTCTTCAGTATTTATTTAATGTTTCCAAGGTGCTTTCCATTACTTTGATATAGTGCTGGTGCTCAACGGTGAACTAAATCCTAGACTCTCACTCCTTCAGTCAGTATTCTGCTCCAGGGGAGCAGATGGTTAAAAGATAGAGGGTAGAGTCAAGGTGAGATTAAGGAGTGTGAGAGAGATGAGTGGAGGCAGAGAGTGAGAGATTGATACAGATCATCATGAAGAGAGAGGAGATCGAGGCTGAGAGAGCCATCAGAAACCTTGAGAAGATGAGTGTAGCAGAAGTGATAGAAAAGGACTATGAGGCTTAATGTGGCACAACAAACAAAACTGACACTGCATTCCTCCTGAACCGTTTGGACTGTCAAAGGTGAGGACCGGTGATAATATAGATGTGATTGTCAACAAATCCCATTAAAAGACCAGAACTAATGTGTTAACCTATCTCTCTGAAAATACTTACCCAACCCCTCTGCTTATTCTCTGGTACTAAACCCCTCGCCCAGTCATTTCTAAGCAAAACATAAAAGTTAAAAAAAGTCCCTGAACACTTTCCTTAAACATCTGGGCAAGTAAAAACAACATTTGTTGGAGACTATATTTTGTTAAACGATCAAGTCACTGTTCGTCAGCTTAGGATGCACTTTATGCTGGCGAGTATTAGATGCATCAGAAAATATACAACAATGGCTATGAAGCAGAATGTCAGCCAGTGCAGCAGCGTAGCTAATAGAAGTAGTGCAGTGAGAAATACATTATATCTGGGTTTGGCTGGTGGGATTCACTTACTGTTGGTTTTCAGACAAGACAGGAGGAAACGGAAGTATGAATCTGCTATATCAGTGCTTTTTGTTTAATTAAAACATCAGAGCAAGAATCCAACAAACTAGGTTGATGAGCTGTAGTGTCAGTTCATACCAGCATTCAGAGTAGTGACCACAGAAAAAGGGGATCTGGAGCCAAAGCTTCTCTGGGGCACAGTCTGAGCCACCGGCTGATACACATTCGTCAAACGTCTGAAAACACAAACACAAAGCGTGAATGAACATCTGAGGTTTTGTTTGCTGCAATCATTATTGCTTCATTGTTTTCAGACAGACCTGAACTGACATATATAAACAGAAGACTGTGATTATTTGGGGACAGTATTAGACAGTAGTAGACCTTCTTGTCTCCTTGTTTCCTGCGTCTCAGGCCGGGCCGGTAGTCATCCCCAAAACGTAAAAAGTAATAATAGGACACAAGCCTCTCAATAGGGTCCCGGATCACATTGATGTAGATGGGTTTCCTCTTCACCCCAAACCTGAGATAAATGACATATATTGGGTTAGAAAATTCATCATTCATAAAATCATTGCCTTTCAGCATCAGCATTGTTGCCTGGCCACCATTACAACTGTGTAGGTGAAGAGCATTCAATGACCACAAGGTGGAATCAAGTGCACAAAGCCTCAGCAGGGTGAATAAAGTGGTAGTAACAGTGTTGTCATTACAAAGATGGCTAATAAATATGTCTTTACTTGGTGAAGTCCAGGAAGGAGACGTGTCCATGGTAGAAAGCAGGTTTCATTTCCCTCCATTCAGTCACGTTCTTTACAAACCGCACCTGAACAAACCAAAATTATAATTGTTATTAAGATGGTTGAAATGTTCTCATTGGTTCACACAGTTTGTCATGATGGAGTAACATAGATGACAAATGAGAAAGGGGGAACTGACGTAAGAAGCCTGTTAGTGTCAGCAGTCGCTCTCACCTGGTCCTGTATGGACATGACTGGGTTGTTCTTGGTGGTGTTGATGTGCAGGACGTGGTAGTGGTTCTTCCCGCACAAGTCATAGGCGATGTTGGTGAAGGAGGTGCTGGCCGTTTTGGGCACGCGGTTGTAGATGATGACCATATCGTCTTCGCCGTTGGACAGCGACGAAGACGACGAGTCCCGTTCCCGCAGGCCGTCCTGTGTGTGTCGCTGCTCGATCTCTCGTACCTCGTGTCTGGCAATGGCCCGTTCTGGAAGGACAAGAGAAAATCAAATCCAGGTGAGTCTGGGACATAAAGCGAAGGAGAGTGAGCTGTAAGACTAGTGATTGTATGAACTCCACCCAACTTGAAGAGTGCTGCTCTGAAGCTGAACATTACCTCTGACCTTTCTGTAGCAGAATGGAAAAGAAAACATCTCTATAGAAAGTGAAGTGTGATATAGCCTACTTGTGAATTCAGTATGGCACAGCCAGGCTGCTAGAAAAGCTAGCAAGAAAAACATGATTAGTTATACTCTTGGGTTGTCACAATGGTTTTCAAAGCAGGAGCACAACCAACTCTCACATCCCAAGATATTTTCTTATATAAACTGGTCAATGTCTAATAACTATGATCACTAACACTCGGCTGATGAATATCTGAAATCCCTGCTACAAATTAAGACTTCAATTTAAACCTGAGCCACTTACACCTTAAAATATCATCCTGTCCTTGTCAGGGGTGACACCGCTTTGCGAGAGACTCAATTGTGACTTCATTAAAAATGGATTTCAATTTCATCTCTTTTGGAGAGCATAAAGCCAAAACTCTTTTCCTGCTTCACACCAAGAATCAAGACTAATGTCAAACAGGAATATTAGTTAATCATTTTGTGAGCAGCCTATTTCACGCTGAGGTACCACGTCTCGTTCACTAATCAGATTCAACTTTAATGAAAGCCTCCAACCTTTACTTTCCCTCTCCTTGTTTAACTGCAGAGTGAAGTGTTGCCATGCTCCTGTTTTAGATCAAACAAATGTGTACTGTTACATGGCCAAGTATGTTTTTTTGCACAGTAACAGTGTGGGATGATTTCCAATCTCACCAGGTTTTCAGTGCTAGATGGAAAAGAATCACATGTGGAGCGTGAAGAGGTGAAGAGGAAGAGGTGGCGGGCTGAGGGTGAGCCAGCAGTTATTTGATCAT
>OMNW01018880.1:0-12883 GCA_900303245.1 Selene dorsalis | reverse complement strand
ACCAGTTTTGGACATCGCTCCTATCTGTGATAATAACATTGTACTCACTATGTTAATTGCTAAAATCTGGCAATGGTGCAACATTGCTAAACAGAAGTCTGCCTGGACAGGAAACAGCAGCCAGACGATCAGACAGGTTATAAATAAACCCCCGGGTAAGCCAAATTTATTTAGAAGGGAGAAAGAGCAAAGAACAGCGGTGGGGTTATTACCCAACCTGTTTCATTTTACCTCATTTTAGATTGAGATAATCAGACTGTAAGAGCAAACATGATGAAAAAGCTAAAATATAAGTCCTCTTTTATGTAATACTATGTAGTCACATCGCTCTTTCGCTGACCTCATCCTCTTACATCAAGCAATATGTATATATATATATCAACATCAAATGATGGTTTTCCAAAAAAAAAAAAGAAATTATGTGTATGCAAATGAAAACAGGGAGGCAAGCTGTGTTATTATAATCAGATTCTCCTCAGTATCTTGCAGGTCATTGAATTCTTGAGGACGTGCAGAGGCTGTTGAGGCCTCTGCTTACACTTAATCACGATGTCTTGAAATGAGATCCACAGTGGCCCCGGGGAGCTGGCGGCCCACTCGTAGATTCAGGAAGGTCAGGCCCCTATTGTGCTCCTCGATGGTCAAGTGCTCTTTTTTAATCACAGAGCGGCTCTCACTCGGAGTATCGCAATCATCACGGACAGCCGGGTCCTGTTGTCGGAGTGGCCAAGCGCAACAGCTTTTGAATATGTAAGGTGGTTTTTGCTGTAATTAAGTGTTGCTGACACTGGGAGCAGGTGTAACATTTGGCAGGTTAGCGCGGCTTTCAGCACCTGTGACATGACTTCAACTCTGTCGTTTGCATCCAAATGTCTCAGCTCTCATATCCAAACATACCAATCAACATTTCAACCTCTCCATCTCAAATGATACGAGGTCGAAACCGGAGGGCTTCTCTCCCCATCGCTCACGCCACAGTTGCGTTGTGAAGCCGCGAGCGCCACCTTTTTTCAGCTAAATGCATCAACCTCTCGTGTTTTTTTAAAGGTTTTTTTTCTAAGAAAGGAGAAAAAAGCAACTGTCTCCTTTGGAGTTGCAGCTCTGCATCGACTGTTGCAGTAAAACGGTTATCTGCAAAGGCTTCATATGTAAATAATGATGGAGGGGTGGAATTCCTGTCGATGGAGGAGTTACAGAAGAAAAAAAATTACCATGGGGCTGTTTGTGATCTCAGTTATTAGTCTCTTTTTATGCAATATACTTTGTATATTCAGTTTTTTGTGTGACTGGAACAGAGAAGCAAAGGCACCAGTTTAGATCAGTGAGTTTCCTGTTTCATGTTTCTTTTTTGTGTGCAAAGTGGCACAGGCTCTTTTTAAAACCTCACTTTGTAACATCTTGGCTTTTTAATCCCAACTCCTGTGAGAGGATACAAAGGCACTGTCCAGCATTTCTAATATTTTACAATTAGTGGTCTACACGTTTGCAAAGACACACCGCGCTACGCACACAGAGAATCATGCACACGGCAAATGGGAGGCTGATTTGAGATGATTGGCCCACCAAGGCAAAGAACTTCAGGACATATTACGTTTGTTAGTCTTTGTCGTTTTCTGGCTCTGATCTTTGCAAACGTATGTCTCCGGTTTCTACCACGGTCCCGGCCTCTTGAGACAGTCCAGGACCGTGTGAGCCGAGCGTCTGAAGGTGTATTTTGAAGGCAGAGGGTGAAGGGATCATGCAGAAATTTAACGGTGCACTTCGAAGGCACCTCGCAGCTGTAAAAACACACCGAGACACACACTCTCACAGGGAGAGACGAGCGCGAGGCTTTTCAAACGGCGGCTCCAGGTGACTGCACACCTTGACTCTCATTTATCAAAACCCTGTTTACTCTGGCTGACAAGACTGAGCCACGGAGGAATCGACTTGAGGGGAAAGATGGATGTGGCACATATCACATGTGTGAGAAAACCCCTTTGGCCAGACGTGATTCCCAAAGATTTGGAAGTGGACTGCTGTTGCACTGAGGTGGCAATCTGGTACCAAGTGCTTGTTGAAAAAAAAACAATTGCTGATTTATGAGTTTATTACGGGAAACAAAATCAGTTTTAAACCTTTCATTAAAGCTTTCGCTGAGTGTGAAGAACGCAGTGCTCCATATTCGCACCTGGGAGCTGTCCATTTCAATAATAGTCTTTGGATTCAGCCAGTTTAGAAAGCAGTCCTGGGCGGGAAAAAGTGAGTAATACCCCCCTACAATATAGCCCAGATGCCCTTAGGCAAGGCACCAAACCTCATAGTTGTGTTGGAGCTGCTCAGTGACATCGCAGAAGAAAACTGTTGTTGTACTGGGCAGAACTTGGTTGTGAAGTCATTTATTTTTAAAAGTGAAGAGGGTCACTGCAGACTAATTAAATAAAATGTTCCTCATTGGCTTCAATAAATGATTAAACACAGATAATCCAAAAACAACCCCTGATGGTCACCTCAGTTAACCCTTCATCTTCCTTTCCCTTTATCGTAGATGCACAGATTAAAAATGACAGGAGAACACACGCACTGTCCTTATCATGTCAGCGCATATCGTGCTTTAATTCAGACTCAATTAAATTTGCACAAACCAGTTGACATACACCAATGTCAGAGCTCTGGGGGGCCCCCTCCTGGACGTCTGGGGCCCATGGGGCATCCGGGACCATGCTCGCCTGATTGGTGATTTAGACTTGTTGTGAGAGAAAAGACAAACTGAAGTGAGATCAAAGTTGAGAAGTACAGTTTAGACTCCAGCGCAGAAACAAATTATGCTCATAAATACGACTAAATGATAAATAAGCCCTTCCTGTAACCACCGCTACTTCCTGTTGGAGCAGGAGATCAGTTCACTCAGTTTCTCTGCCCACACAGCTCACACTCTTTGGCTTTTGTAGGGCAGCGAACATGTGATACAATAATGTAATAAGGTAAGCTTCACTTAAACACAGGAAAGGCGTATTAGATATTTTTATGGCTTAAAAAGAATGCATAATAAGGTGCTGCTGAAATTGCCTCTGGGGGTTGGAGAGGAGTGTAGGAGGGTGGGAGAGGATTGCACATGTAAAAAAAAAAAAATCTTCTCTTTGCTGTGTTCCTGAGCTCAGATAAGCCAACATTTCCTCCCTGTTTGGGTTTATTTTCCTAAGGCTTTAGAGTCGGGCCTCGTATCCCACGCTACAAAGCCTCTGCTCAGTTGAAACCAGAGCCATCTAAAACCTGGACTAGTGGCGTCCTCTTGCATGACCCCCACCTCCAGTGTTGACCCTTAAGCTGATACCCCCTGAAGTACACAGGAATTATATACACACACACACCATCATGAGGAGTACATGTATAAACCACAAGCATAATTTGCATTCCACTTGGATTTACAGTACGTTCCACATTCTGCACAAACAGCACGGCACTGACAAACAAAGAACAGATGAGAAAATCAAAGTTTTACTTAAGCACATAAAGATTAATATTCTAAATACAAGACACATCTCTCATTCGATCCATTGCTAATATAACAGACAGCGATTAGTGCGTGTGTATCAAAACAGGGGAACAGGGGTGAAACTTCAAAGAGTGCCATCACCGTGGTTGACGTGGACTAACCTGGGAATGGCGTGGGCGCAATCTCACATATAAACTGGAATTTTCTTTTTTCTTTTTCCTGTTGCTGAGGAAAATAAACCACCGTGGAGCCCCTTTCCCCTCAGGCTCGCTCCCACGTTTAACATGTTATCCTCAACATCTGTAATAATAAGGGGTCATTTGTTGTGATTACGGCTTTTATCTGCGACCTGCATCTTACATCCACAACATCCTCTCCGTTACACCTTCCTCCTTTCGCTGGCATTTTTACGCTCTCGACGATAAACGCTTGTCTACAGAGGCTTAATTCACTTGTACTGTGACGGATATGCATGCACAAGGAAGTGCACAATGATATACAGTAACAGTGAGTGAGTGAAGTCTATAGTGATGCATTCATCCCGCTGTGGCTGCTGAAAAAAGCATGACTTTTTATCACTTTGCTTACTTATTTACCACATATTGTGCATTTACTAGCACATATCAGTAACAATCAATATCAATAGACTTCTCCAAAAAACAAAACATGCAAGACACAAGAATAAAGAAATGCAGTTTTACCCAGCAAAATCTTAGTAACTCCATAATATGTGTCAGTTTCATTTAAGTTGAGAAATAGGGAAGAGATATTATAGGAAACTTGAAATGCAGTCTGTGTGACCGCAGTGTGTTTTTGTGTGTGTCCTTCAAAGTGGCGGCATCTGTCCGGCCAACACTTGACTGTGTGTCGGCGGCGGCTCAGAGGATCGTGGTATCGTTTTTGTGGGCGAGATGGAAAACATCAGGGCGTCTCCCGGATTTGGTTTGAGTGCCGAGCGACTGTCGGCGCTGTGACAGTCCCGTGTTGGAAGAATAATGTGAGTTGTCAAAGCGGGTAAACAGCGGCACAAGGAGTCGTCCTGCGAGGTGACAAGTAATAGTAACGGTGTCAAAAACGTCTGCCGGCCTGACATAATTAAAGGAGATGACTTCCTCATGAACTGGCATGAGAATGGTTCTATGAAGAGAAATCAACTTTATAGCACAAAGAAAGTTTTAGGAAGAAAAAAACAGTGACAGTGACATAAAGAAAGCTTCATTTTCATATTTCTTGTGTCATTTTTTCCCTCCCATTGTTTTACTTTCCCCCAGGTCGTCTCATGGGCGTAGTTTTTGTTTATTAAATTGTGACTGTGGTGGCTTTAGTGCTGTTTTGAGCTCTTTATGGGCTCATTTGTCTTTATATTTTTTATTTTAATGTCACTCGCACACATGCTTAGAGTTTCGGCGCTGTTCATTGAAAGCTACATTAGAGAGAAGAAGAAACGCGGCGCACAGTTCCTTAACGCTCGTATCTCCTTCAATCTCCATTATCCCTTCTTCCACACCTTAGAACAGATTAGAGCATCGCCTGCTATCTCCATCCAAATCTAACAGGATTAAGGGGATAAAAAGGCACATTTTTACGTTTCCAGACAATTACCTTTGAGAAACCCACTTCAGTTCAGTTTTATTCGCTTTTTTTGTTTGTCAGAAAAAAAAGGGTTCTCCCACCGTTTTCTGAGCAGATAAAATCAGTGGTAATCTGCGATGCAGGGGTGAATCCAGGCAGTAATCATCACTTTAACAACCATTAGCGTGAACATAGGTGGATGGCATTATAAGATTTTTTACCCCTCAAAGATTACCAAAGCCTTGGAAGGTTAGTCAATTTAAACAACAAATAAAAGCACACACATTCTTCCCTCTTATTCATCCATGCAGGTCCAGAGTTTGAGATTTCTGTTTTCTGCCTCTGCCCCAGCCCAGATAAATAGATGTGTGTTGTTTATTGCATTTAACAAATTCAACAAGGACATCTCATTTTTATGTCTGAGGGAGTTTTCAGGATGCAGGAGAAATACAAGAATAGAAACATGTGTTTGTATATTCAGTACAAACAAATGTACAATAGACGGAGGTGTTCCTGTACAATCTGATATCTGACTTTGAATGCAGTTCATTCAAATAATAGGTTTGTGAGAAATAATATTTATATTTTGATATTAATATTATATCAGTGCCTCTTTGGCCTCTCTCTCTCTGTGTCTCACACACACAGAGACCTCATACAAGCAAATACACTCACTCACTTTATGTTCATTTTTTATGATTGCACACAATGCAGTACTTATGTACCAAGTTATACATTTAGCTTCTGTCTTGGTGACACACACCTCTTAGCTTGCTTAGGTCAACACACCCCCATCTCAGGCTAAACCGAGCTTTACATCTAATCTGAACCCAAATCTTGAGACTAGAAACCAAAATGTTCTCATATCATGTCCATCTCTCTGGTAACACTCCAGTCCTGTCGCCTCATAGCGAGAGGGGAAATAGATTTTGGTCAATCCAGGTGGCCCACCCCCTCCTCCTCCTGCTCCTCCTCCTTCTCCAAACACTAAGTCAGCCCTGAAACAGCCCTGAAACAGCCCTAGCGTTACTTCCCTAAACCCCCGTAACCATCCGACTGCAGACAGCCCCCCCCCCTTCATTAAATCCCAGCCCTAGGTGAACTCCTTCTTGGCTCAGGCCACTGCCGCCTCCGTCAGCACTGGGAGACGGAGGGGGGAGAGAGGTGAGGTGCCGGTGGTGGTGAGGCATGGGGGGGGGGGCTCCTCTTCCTCTTCCTCCTCCTCCTTTCCTATTGTTTCTTTCTTTCTCTTCTCTGCACACTTTTACTTTGGAAAGTCACAGAAACAAACTGAGCAGTTATTAACCTTGTGCACTGGAGAAAAGTATGGATGTGTTGTTGTTGTTGTTGTTGTTGTGTTTTTTTTTTGCTGCTCTGTTTTGATCGGCGTCGAAGGTGATGAGGCTTTCAGACAGATGGCACATCAGCGTTCAGATGCTGCATTGCTATCTTTATGGCCCAGTGGCTTTCAAATTATGTAACACCCCTGCTAAACTGTTTCCTAAGCGGCGGTGCTGTGTTTCAGGACACACACAGAGACGCACAAACACCACTCGCAGGTCACTAAGATGATATCTGAAACTGCCAAGCTGTGACACCATTGTTGTAGTTCCCCACAGCGAGAGGCCAGATTTAGTGTGAGCCTCGGGGTGCTATATCGCTTAACAGACACACACACATACACAATGCTGCGGGACAAATGCACACTGTATCAACTTCAGTCCGGTTGATGTGATTGTACCCACATAATGCAGCCGCTAATGTCTGTCTTTTGTGGGTAAGTGTCTGCAGGAAAGTGGTCGTTTTAGATTATTCCATGTTGAAAACACATTTTAGGATGGATGAAAACAGAAGAAATGCTTTTGTTGCATGTATTCAGAGCAACATGTAATGAAAAAATATATATTTTACATTTCTGCAGATCAGTTTATTCTCTAATCCTCTTGGCAGGTGAAGAGATATTGCATTGTGTGTCCCTGAAGACCAATTGCACTCAACCTGGTTATTTGTGAGAGGAGGCGGACAGGAAGTATATTATAAAAATCTAAAATACTACAAACACTGGGAAATTAGGGTTCCTCATTCATTTTCGAAGGAAATAAAATATGCGTATCATACAAGACAAAATAATTTAATCACTAGGAATAAAAACATTTGAAATGGATATATGGTCAAAGTTGGAAGTTGATTGGTGTTTGGCTCGTTGCGTCGAGAAGCGCTTTGTTAATGGAAACCAAACAAAGGGAGAGAGAGCAGCCAGAGCGTTGCTTTTGAAGTAAGTTTGGAAAGTGGAAAGTAGACAAACAGTACATCAATAGAGCGAGTTCAGCAAACTAAAGAAAATACAAACAGAATGAATGTGTAGTTCACAGCAGGTGGTTTGCTGTTTCTTGTCTTTTTCCTACGGGCATAGAAAAGAAAAAATGGCCTGGTTGTGTGTGTGTGTTCGTTCCCGAGCCTCCCCTGCATTCTTGTCTCTGTGTGTTAGATAACACATCGACACGCATCCTTGCATGTAAAGCTGTGTGTGTGTGTGTGTGTATGTTTTATCCTCTCAGGCACTGAGGCAGTGTGTATGTGTGTGTGTGTGTGTGTGTGTTTGCCTGTCTATGCATGTGTGTGTGTTTTGTGTAGTATGGATTGGGTCAGTGCAACCCGGCATGTTTTCAAACACAAGCTAGCAGTCAGATCAGGGTTCCTACTCAGGTCTGTCAACTGTGGAGATGTACGAAGACGGAAACAACAAACCTGACCGTGTCTCTCAGTCCTGTTGGGTTTGGATGTTTCACACAACAGGTTCAGAGGTCGTGTGCGATCTGCTGGTCATTGTGCTGTGATCTCCACGAGTTATTCTTAATTCCGGTGCCAGATAAAAGAGTTTTTGTTTCTTTGTGGAGCAGATGACACTCCTGCATCCAGGTTCCTTAGATTTGCTGCCAAAACTTCACAGGTATCAAACTTTGAATTTTTTTTTTGTTGCAAACAAAATGTGTCCTCAGGATAAAGTATCTAAGAGGAAGAGTAGAGCAGAAGCCGGCCATGGTATGAATCAGTATCTGAACAGAACAGGCCATTTTATTAAGTTAAAGGCTGATTGTGTTTAGTATTTTACAATAAATGGTAAAAGCATCTTGGGATTTTGTATCTGTTGGTTATTTCTCTGTTCACGTTTAAATTGAGAGATGAGAGAGATTTCTGTCAATGCAGTTGTTGATAAATTGACCTCTGAACTCAGCTCTTATACAAACTCTACTGTTTGTCACCTTCAAATCTCCCAGGAGGTCATAGTCTGAAACTCGACCGATAGATGATTCAGAAGACGTTTCGCTCCTCTTCCCTCACAGGGCGGCCATGTTGGACGGCTTTCACTCTTTCCGCCATCTGCTGTCGGCAGAAGCTCGAAACTTTCTGTCTCCGTGTGCTCTGGAATAACAGCGCCCTCCTCCTGTTTTGCACCGTAAAGCAGTCCAGCAGGTTTCCCTCCAAATCTGAGCAGGTGGCTCACCATGACAAATGTAGAGTAGAGACTGTCGGACCGTCTGACCATCTTTTTATAATGTTATTCTTTATTCTAATGCACCCAAATGAATTCAGTAATGATTTAATGTTATTAAAATAATCCCAGTTAAAACGTGGCGTCTGATATCAGGTAGAAGCAGAGCAGATCTGGCCTCAGTGCGGCAGCTTAAACACTGCAAAAACACTTCAAAGTGTTCCCATAGAGTTGCATTGAGCAGTGTGTTTGAGAGCAGAGGGGGACTTTAGCACACCAGATGGACTCTGTCACGCTCCGGCTCGAGGCCTATCTGCCGGCCTCAGAATTTCATTAGTAGCTTGGCCCCGGTCGCGAGTTTGAAGAGCATAAGAGGTTCGATCAAAGGATTAGCAGCACATCTGAAGCAACAAATGGTCCACTTTCCCCCCCTTTTTTCTTATTTTATTTTTATTTTTTTTCTCCCTTTTGCACCCTCCCACCTCCACAAAGTGCTTAGACCTGGCCAGAATAGATGAGGAGGGGTGAGAGTGTGTGTGGCAGCACAGACAGGCACCAGTGTTTCCTTGTCTAATAAAAAATTTAATCAAATTTGGACAAAACAACAGAATGGTAGAGATATTTATGTGATGACAGATGATGCAGGTTGTATTTTTTTGTTGGTATATTGCAAATATGTGCAGGGTAAAAGAACCAATCACCTCATTTGGCTTTTCCTTTTTTATTTTATCCGTGAAAATAATAAAAAAAAAGAAGCTTAATAATGATGTAGCACAGTCATGGCCTTTGTCAGGAGGTTGGATTTGGTTAAATTGATGTGGCGGAGGTGGTTCCTCTGCTCAAGCACGGTGAGCCGACTTGTTTGAGTTTGCAGAGTTTGCTTGAATGCACAGTTAGGTAGCAGTGTGTCCGATGTGTACACACTTTTTTTTTTCACTCCCCCCCTCCTTCTCTATTTGATCAATGAACTCAATTACAGCCATGTCCTGAGGTTCCTCTCACCACGGCACTCTTTCTTCCTCTGCTTCCTTCTCTCTCTGATGATGCATCACATGAGCCACACCTGACAACTCCACCCTCCCCCTCCTCACTCTTAAAACTCTCTTCAATAAATAAGAGGGGCATGGTCGGAGCACCCAGGCTCTCTGTTCCTCACCATCTCTCTGTCTTCCCACCCCAGCCCTCACACTCTCCCTTCCTAACAGCACCCAGCCTCCGTCTGATTCCTCTCCGCAAGGGTAGCCTCTAATAGATTCCCCCAGCTCCCATGTATTATTAATGCTTACTGCTCTCCAAGGTGGCAGTGACAAATAGGGAGCAAAATTCACTGACTAGCGGTGAATGTACTTTTTAGTCATGCTTGAGCTTCCACTAGTCCATACTGCTGCCAGTTGGAAGGTTTCTCTCTTCTCTTCCTCTGCTCTCGCTCTTCATCTTTCCTCCCTTTCTACTTTCCCGCCCTGGCTGAGAAGGACCGCGGAGAAGTTGACCACAGATGTGAAATCTTTTGAGAAATGCACATGGGAGATCGATGTTTTGTTTTTTTTCCCTCTGCTGCAGAGGTATTTCTTTTGTTCTTTTGCTTTTGGTGTCAAAATTAATTAGCCTCCGCCTGTTTGTTTTACAGTTTCAGCTTGTTTTACTCACTGAGATGTGTCCTCTCTCTGTCCTACTGAGATCCAGATGTGACGAGCTCTGAGTTGGTCAAAATGTCTGAGCCGTTTTCATTTATTGCTCTTTACTCACAGCAGTTGAGCCTATTGAAATGCAGCAACGTGATTTGATGACTGTTTCTGACTCTTTAAGCAATAACCTACAAATATTTTTCAAACTTAAGGAAAGAGCATTTAGCCTCTGACTTTACTGCCCCACGTCTAAAAACCCTTGAAGCAGCTTAACACCTGAAAACAGCTGCACGACACTGTAACAGCAATCATCACCCTAGTGTTTATGCCTTGAAGCCCATAACTCACTCAAAGATTTTGGCACTTTCAAACAAAATTAGCAGTAAAGTAGGAGCACATGTTCCTAATATACAGATGCTTACAAGTTTGCAAATGTGCAATACACCAGCGTGCTGTTGTGATGCTGATATTTGTTGCCGTAGTATTTTGCTGATGGTGCTGTCTCGCGGTCACAGGGATAAAAGGTATGCAGGCGTGTAACAGACTCCTGAGCTCCACTGTTCTCATCCAGCCTCGAGGGACAGCATCTGCAGAGGTTAACCCAGATTTGTGTGTCTTGTCGGGCCTTCATCTCTTCCTGATCCCTCTACCTGGATGTGACAGAAATAGTAGCAGCAGCAGCAACAACACGACCTCTTCCCTCTGAAACGCAGCAGCGCTCACAGCTAATCACACGTCTCTGACCCTGACAGCCTCTTTCCACAAATGAGACAGACCTACCTGGGAGTCGTTGCCTGGCGCTGAATGGAAACTCAAAGCATATGTCACCTGGTCGACACCTTTATCCAAAGTGCCCCCTGCAGTGCTGTGTGGGTGTTTATGCTTTTTGGCATTGTGAGAATGGAGCTCCTGCTTCACCTGTTGAGCTACAGCTCAATGTTAGATAAATATTTTAAATCCCAATCTTGTTTTAAATTTTGCAATTGTAAAATTCCATGAGCCTGATTTACTCAAACTTTTGTGAGCTCAGTTTTAAAAAAAAAAAACCTCATCTCACATCGAGCAAAGCCATCACGAGTCTTCAATATCGATTAGAAGCCTTATCAAACCTCCTACACCCTCACTCATTACTCTTTTCTGCTTCGTGCACATTCACAGAGGCGATGCGCTGATCAAAGTGTCTGATACATTTGCTGTGTTAATGTCCTTAGGAAGTGCGCAGATGTGGGAACAAATGAAACGGTAACCATGTTTTAAATCATACGACCAGAAACAAGCAGCAATCTGCTGCAGCTGAAATATTCTATTTGAAGTGGATAACAGCAGACCTTTGTTCACAGCACATTCAGATATATTACCAGAGAAGGGAAAAAGAGCTCTGTGCATTTAATATGAACCTGTTAATATCTGTTTGATCGAGGTTTAACACGAGAGCTCCTCCCCTGACTCTGTCAAGGCATTGTTCACAGGTTGGCACTTTGGTTCAGCTGAAATAAGTAATTACAGCGGTGGGTCAAACCTTTTCTCGGCGGTTTGGAGGGTGGGGGTGGAGGGTTCAGTGATCTCTTGTCTCAGAGAACAACCCCACATCCACCCATCCACCCGCCCGCTCCTCCTCTTTCCTCTCGTCTTCTTTCACTGAGTGCCGTGACGCGAGAACCCACTCTACAGCTGTTCCCCTGTTGATCAATTAAAAACATGCTTTGGTGAAATAATTAGCTCACATTTGCTCCTACTTAACAGATGTTTTTGTGGATTCTGCCTGTAAAAAAGTACAGAGGTGGAGGAAAGGGTGTGCGTGTGTGCGTGTGTGTGCGTGTAGTGATGGAGAAGGGGGAGGAGGAGGAGGGAGTTTGCACATCTCCTGCACAAAAACAAGGTTCTTCTGCTTGCATTTCAAAGTTGTCTACATCTTTTAATGCAATTATGAGAGGTGGGCCCTTCGCTGAAATGATTTGAATGCTAATTTGAACGCTGATCATCATAGTTAACCATCGTTTACATAATTACCCTGTAATTAGCATCACATTACAGCAATATTATTGGCATTAAGCAATTAATTAAACCCAAATATGGATTGTTGCCCTGCATTGTTTCTGTGTTTGTTTCTGTTTGGGTATGTGTGTATGTGTGTGAGTGTGTGCGCGCTTTCATAATCATATTTTTTTGTTTTGAACCAGCCCAAATCCAATGCTCCTGTGCTTCGATTGCTGTTTCCCAAACAAGTATTTTCACTTGGCTACTTTTGGCTGCCTTTGAAGGCTCCTGGAGTTGGAATATTGATTTGGATCCCACTTAGAAAACAAACAGGAACAGTCTATGTCTGTGTATGTATGTGTGTGTGTGTGCGTGTGTTTGTAAGAGAAAGAGCGCCCTAATAATTTGCCAGACTCAGTGTCCTCCTTGGCCTCCTCCCTCTTGTCATCATCATCTTTAATCAAATAAATATGCTCACATCCCCTCATCCTCTGCATGACATCTTCAACAGCGAGATGAAATTCCCTCTCCAGAGTGAGACCGACACACACAGGGAGAGAGGAGAAGTTAGGAGGAGAGGGAGGGTGGGGAGGAGGTTGGAGGTGGGGGGGAGGTGCAGCCTCCCTAATGGCGGACTGCTTGTCAGGATTAGGGCAACGGGGGCTGTAAAATCTACGCCTGATGAGGTGACTAGCTCTCTCTCTCAGCTCCAGCGCTTTACAGATTTGCCCACCTCTCCGG
>OMNW01018878.1:0-12028 GCA_900303245.1 Selene dorsalis | reverse complement strand
TTGTGCATTTGAAACGTCTGACTGTCCCAAGGCTGGGTGTTGTCACAGCAGGAAGCAACTCCAATAACAAGAATTTTCCATCTGTATATATTCAATATTTATCTGAATCTCTCTCTGCAGTATCATAATCATCAATATGTGAGAAAAGGACAGCCTTATTATTAGGAGCAGATTGGACAGATGAGTGACAAATGAAGAACAGTAGGGACATGTCATTTTTCCCTAAGGCAAGGTAAGGTAAAATGCCACACTGTATGTACTGAAACATTATCATTAAACATTGACACCCTATGGAACCAATTTAAAGGTAACTCAAAGAGTAAAGGTCATGTGGTAGGTATTAGAATGTCAGAACCCAGAGTTAAACCTCAACGTATTTGTTATCCAAACGCAACCCCCTCCCCTCAACTGAGGCACTGGGTTCAACGCCCTCCGTAAACACTGAACATGTCAGTGCACCCCTTCCTCTCCTCTACCTTATCTCTGAGTGAGATGGAGGTGTGCCAGTATTGCATGGGTGACAGCCACAGCGAGAGAGTAGCGCAGACGCAGCTTATCTACCCACTTAGACAAGAGAGGCAGAACGCCAGGGCTAAAAAGCACACTAATTCCAAGTTTGCAGAGGTCTGAACCTCGAGGGAAATGCGTGACATTTCACGTAAAAACACCGCTGCACGTCAAAAACGTCATTGTCAATCTGTCCTTGGCTTTTGAGTCATTTCTCTCCGAGTGCTTTTGTGATTAATGTTTTGTTAGCATCTATATAAAGTGCCCTCCCCAGGGGTAAACACCTACTGTTTGCACCTGCAACTCATAACCTTGAATTCTGGTACAAAAGACAACGTGTGGGTGTGTGTATATGTGTGATGATGATGATGATGATAATGATGAGCCCTGGTCACAGATGGAAGCCTGGGTGGCAGAATTGTTGTGACCAAGGCTCTGGTGTTCAAAAAAAATAAAAACAGATGAGCCTAGTTCATACTAGTCAACCAGTTCGCAGCATTTATATCATCTAATATGTGATCTAACATTTCTTACAAGATTTTGCTTTGTCCTGCTTCCACTTCCCCTTTCGGGTTTACTAATATAAGAAATGATGTGCGATTCTGACACCTCACGAGTGACATAACAGCCTGAGCAGAAACATTTGTTTGCTCTCCATTTGACTTACTTGTGCATGTGCTCCAGGCCAGCGAAGACCATGACACTGTAGGACAGACCGCTCTGCACCAGGAAATGGAGGGAATACCTGAGAGGAGAGGAGACAGGCAACATTATTGATGCAAATGAAAAATACAAAAAGAAGGAGCTGGGTGGTATTTAGTGTACTGTGACAGGAAGATTTGCTGGGGTTGATGCTTGGTGACTCAGGATTCAACAGTGATTCTTAAGGTTTAAGCCCGGAGCTTCTGAGTGCTGTCTCAGCTAAGTGCTGGATTCACAACTTAACATTTTGCTGACATGGTTCATTCTTGGCTTGGGGAACGTATTCTTACAGACAATGCCCCTGTACTTTATTTCCTCTCTGTATTATGATCCACATCCTGTTTTGTTATCCCACATTGGAAACTTACAGTATTATGAAATCACAATCACACCATCAACCATGTGAACCCACACTGCTCCCCGTTTACTACACAGTAAATGTGTCATCTCCAGTCACAGGACAGGATGGTGACGACGGCCGTCACACTATGCTCTTAATTGATTCCCATGTCTTCTCCCCGCGAGATCCCTCTGATCGCACCATTTCAGCAAACAGTGTACGAATGTGCATCCATGTTGATCAAACATCCGCCTCTCTTCTTCCCCCCTGAAGCACAAATACAGGGCACAAATGCACAGTTCAAAAGCAGCAGCAGCAGCAGCTACCAGATGGGTCTTTGAAGGGCACAGTGTGTGATGCTGCCGACGTCAAGCCCTCCAGGAAGAGGAGAGATGCCACACTGTGCTTGCAGTGAGTAAACAAAGGGGGCAAGGGCATCAGGGGTTGGCAGGGTACAAGGGGAGAGAGGCTGGGTGAGCTAAATTAAGTTGTTTTTTTTTCCTTTTTCACCCAACAAAGAATGTATCTGAAGGATGGAGAGAAGAGATATCTGTAATTCTAACACAGAAGGACATTGTAACTTCTGGCCTGTTCTCTAGGGAAGCAACCAACAATCATGACAATCTGTTTTCATGTCTAAAAGGCCTAGGATGAACTCAGTCCCCTTTGACGGAAGAAAACTGTTGAAAAATCTCCCATTGTTTTCTCCAGTGACTTTCAAAAAATGAGCTTGTACGTCTGACAAAGAGGGAATACATCCCAAAATAAACCAACACTCTGCAGCGTCTGCAAGGCTCATCCTGTAGGACCTGCAGCCAGGTGCCCTCTAAGACGCACAAGAGTTCAGTATATGCGTACAGTAGAAGCTGAAATTATGTGTGTATGCGCGCAGATGAATAGAGGCGTGAGAGAATGAATGTGCGCACACGGATGCAGTCATGCGTTACATCCGGCCACGTCACACTGCCAGATGTTGATAAGATCCTAAAAATATTAAACATGGCTGCGCATGGTTTTACTTGACACATTCACCACATGATTTCATGTCAGCAAGACCATGCTCTGCAGTCACTACATGGCATTGTGCTGCAAATCAGACACGTAAGTGACAGGAACACATTTCCTCTTGTAATTGATGTATAACTTAGCAGCAGTGAGCCAAGTACAATGAAGATCATATAAAACCCCAGTAAAATGTATCTACTTATAGACATTTATATGGGTCTTTTAATTACTATAGTGAATAAAACTCTCTGGCAGGCCCTCACAGACATAAACTTCATATATTGATTGTTTGACCCATTTGGACAAAGAGGCAGTCATGGCTCAAATATAAACCATGGACAGAAATTGATCTTTGATGAAGTGTAGGAAACCTAAACAGTGTAATGCCTTTATTTCTATTATAAAATATGTGTTTTTTTTGTCTTGTCCATCCTCACCTCCTCCTTCTGATGCAGTTAAATATAAACCAGTTCCCATTCACAACTCAGTGATCGTACTTCATACGTCACTACATACATTCTGTGACTGATTCTGTGTTTTAGTTCCACAAATTTTTCATACATTTAAGCATATTTTTTTTACTACATTGCTATGAAACATTGAGTAATAAAAATGAAAATTCTTAAAGGTACATCTAGAGACAACCTCAATACTTTTCTATACCCTATATCTTTGACCTGAATTTTAAACCACATCCCTCTTACAAAGTGCAAATTAATAAAAGAATTTGCTGACGTACATGATGATAACATGATAATACAAAAGCAATAATATATTTGATAAGCAATATCAGCAATATCAGTTCCTGCTTTCACCTTCACGTACCCTTATCAAGACATTTACGGTAACTACGTGATCATGTGGTTTCTGATTCAGGAATGAATTATACAGCATTAGCTCTCCCAGCCACAACAGATGATATCATCCAACCGCAGCTCGGTATCAGGCGCATCCAGCACATGAACCGTCTATTGCCAGGTCATCAGATGAAGCACCACCTCAACCCTTCGTCACCTACAACCTGATGATCAGGTAACATTTCACCTGGTTTGCATTTTCCTGCTTGGTGGATGTCTAGCTACGATTTCCTGGGTTTACGATTTCCTGGGTTTGCTCTCTTTTACACACACACACACACACCAGCACTTTGAGAGGCACTATGCCAGAGGTACAGTGGGTTGTCTATTACAGGGCAATAGCTTTCTAATTGGATATCAGTTACTACCCCATCGACCCATTTGCTTTGGCAAGGATGAAGAGAATGAGGGCAGAGTGAGGGAGAATGAGGAAGGGAAGGGCCATGAGGGAGCGGCTGAAGAGAGAGGGGAGAAGCAGGGTGACGGTTGACAAGTCACAAACAAGATGAGGGTTGTGGGATGAAGACATGACAACAAAGGAAGAACAAGAATCAGCAAACTCAATGGGGGTGACCTTTGAAAAGAAAGTTAATGAATGAAATGCTCTGTACTAGAGACTGCATAAGTGGTTACTAAGTGTTAAATAATTAACAATACTTAGAAATTTAAAGCCATCTATGAAGCCTTTAATTAAATTCACATTAGATGACACAATTATCCAGTGTGTTAGTTAATAATTCCTTTTTTTCATTAATCTCTCATTTTTAAAAAATAAATCTAATTTTTTAATAAATTAAACTTTTCATTTGACTAGAGGGTAGACTTATTTGTAAAAAAACAACTAAAATGGCTGCAATTAAAGATGATTTTATTATCAATAGATAGTTATTTGGTTTATTAATAACTGAGTCTTTATATGGTGTCATACAGTCTTAGAAACTAAGAAAAGTGGTTAAATTCATAGAATTTAATTGGTTGATGATCAAACTAAAATCTGACAAATAATTTTCTTTCAGTTTTGTAACTGATTCATTGACTTATTAACTGACTCTAAAATGGGCACATACAACTGGGGTTAAGGATGAAGCATTCCGGGAAATGTAGGAAAGCTGAAATGAGGCAAAGCAGCATAACAAATCCTTTTATTACAAAACATTATATAACACTTCATACCAATAATTGAGCCACAAGAATAACAATATCCATTTAAAACAATCTATCAGCTTTAACTGTAGTAATATACTGTAAGTACAACAGTATCAAACTGGAACACTGCCACAGTCTGCTGGAAGAGGATCTTACTAAAATAATGTTGTAGAGAGAGAATCTGAGGAAGGAAGTGGGCAAGAAAAGCTGATCAACAGTGAGTGACTCACCAGCCAAAGCAGAAGAGAGCCAAGTAGAAGCCCAAAAGAGTGGCCACCACATGTCTGATGAAGGGGCTGGTCTTACTGGGGTGGAGGTAGAGCCGGAACCACACAGCCATCAGCAGGGCAAAAAGCTGACATGCCACAAAGTTAACCTGCACAAAGGAACACACAAAATACATGGTTACAGAGGAAGCCAAAAAGACTGACAAGCTGGAGCTGAGCCTAGTTATGGGATTAGAGTGACATTAAGGCAGATAAATAAAGGATGAGGAATAATGAGAGCAAACACCACACTGTTGACCTGGTTGACAGGGGAAATTTTAGACATACAGAGGATATTATCACGCTGGTAACAACAACAAGGTTAAGACTGCTACTTTAAAAATCTGTTATGTTAGGGGTTGCAAATTTAACACAAATAAATATTTAATTATGAAGAAATAAAGGTTTAAGTCAGTCTTTGAACTGGAGAGTGGCTATCTAGCTAGCATGTCAACTTCCTTAACACGGCCACAGTATTTAGGACTGCAAAAGTTTACTTAACAATACTTGTACTACTAAAATAAAGGTTTATATTATATAAACTATACCCTCTGACATCCTTAAGCAACATGCTACATATTTGCATTACATAAGCCACATTAGCATGTTATGCAAATTTCTGACAGCCGTCTCTTTGCTTTGCTAATTAGTTGTAACAAACAAAAAATAGGTAGGATAACATTAGTAAAACAATAGTGAATAAGTGGAGATGTCTCCTATATAATTTTAGAGTTTTCACTTAGGTTTTGTTGTGACTATGCTAAAATGCTAAAACCAGGCTAAAACTTGCTAGTATGCTGGCGTTGACAACCAAGTAGTGTCAACCGTATTGTCTGCTGAGGTTACTGTTGCAGTCTTGCTGAAGCTCCTTCACCATGTCATATCATCACATCATTATCACTTTGTTTTTCAGTAAAAATTAAATGCAAAAAGATCATTCCATCTGAAATGTGACTCATAACACAATCACAACATCTGCCAGAACAACAACAATTACATTTTTTTTCCCCAAATCATTCAACCCTAGTTATGATTGTTTAATTTTGATTATATAAATGTAATTATGGTCAAACACATTCTGTCTGTCAAGTTATAGTATAGCTGGCTTACACTGTCTGTTTGAGACCTTGTTTCATCTGCTAATGTCTCCAAATGGTACAGCAAAGAGGCTTTACTCCAGACAATAGTGTGATTGACTGGATCCATCAAGGAGGGGACAATGGAAACCTCTCTGTTTGATTACTAACACTTTATCTCTACTCATCCTGAAGGAAGGCCATGTACATTATGCCCTATTGATCTGACCGGATCATGTTATCCTGTCAATTTGATTATTTTAAGACTATATGATGAAACCACTGTCATGACCGTGACACTCCTCTGTAGACACTTATTTTTTTTCAATTATCACTCTCTGACATCATGACTGGAGGTATAACACAGTGTTGAGGGCATGTGTATGTCCTCTCAAACCACACAGTGTGATGACTCAGGGGTAGTGTCTGAAGTGTCTTGTGTTGTGCTATTAATAATCTATTCCTCACTCTTATCATCACAATGTGCACTTGCACGCGCGCACACACACACACACAAAGTAAAAGCCTGCTGATTTATTTCTCCATCTCCACTTTAACTCTGTCCTCTCTGCCTCCAGTCTCCCATTATATTAAATACAATAAATGAACACATATCCTCCAAGAACACCTCATTGTTTGATGTCACGCTAAGTGATGCATGTCTGTAGACATAATGGCCTGTCCATGTATATAGGTCATGTTAACAGATCCGTCTGGCCAGTAAGCAGTGAAAGGCTAGAGAGGCCATGAGCACCATCCATTATCTATGCAACCTGCATGATTAATGAGAGCGAGAGGGGGGGCTGGGGCAGACATAGCCTTAATGTGGGCCCCTTAAGTCTGCATAGCTAACAGATGTAGTAACAAATCATCTGCTGCATTAGCCTGCATGCGTGTATTATATCAGATGGCACTTGGCAGGGGATATTGGGTATTTTTTGTTTTGCCATGTATACATGAGTAAACACACACACACGCACACACACAAACAAAGCACGAGAGCCTCAATAACGGGAGCTGTCTTCTTACTGTCATGGATGGTATTGTTCAAGGGAGGCTCCCAATGGGGACGAATGAGTATAATTAATAAATAATCTGAGCTCGTTCTGATCCAACTATTGGAACTTAGCCCAAAAGCTAACAACATTCAAGTAATCTTCAAGCAAGTTGTTTTCAACCAAGGTGTGTCATTTTAACTGCAGACAGTGTTCTTGTGGTATCTAAGAGCAAACAAGCAGTCAGCTATCACTCTACAGCATCTGTTATGAATCAGCTACAACCCAACCCACTTTTGTGCCAATAAAGATTATTATGTTCTATTGACACTGGCTGCTGCTTCCATTCAGCCATGAATAATATAGTAAATAGGCCTAGTTTTTATCTAAAAATCGATCCCTGGCCCATGTGAATAGCAGAGTGATGGGCAATCTCTAGTGCCACAAATCTGGCAAAATCAGACCAAGGGTCAACTACAAATCGCCCCCTCCTACTTCAATTGCTAAAAAAAATAAAAATAAATGAGATGCTTTTGGTGACAGTGAATAACATCAAAAAAGACCTCCTTCGGCTTTGTCTTCTCATGCAAGCATCTCATTTTTTTTCCAAATAGTGTTTACCAAATCCACAGTCTTGGATGTCATTTTATGCTTTGATTACTTCAAGCTGCTCTCTTGTTGAAGAAGCCACCACATGTTGGTTGGCTGAATGAAAACCCTACTTGCCAGCCTGCGTGCCTACCCACAGGGTGACTGACTGGCTCATCTGCAAACCAGCAAACATGCCCACACTGATTTATCAAAGCGACCAACACGAGCAAAAAATAGCCAGTAATGTCATATAGTTAATATGGTTACAGCATGAATCAAGTGTTTTCCTTTCCTGCTAACTAATGTGCATGGCTACGCAGCAAAGACAAACCTTATAAGGATTCAACAGTATACTATTTATATATTAAATAGTTCATTGCAACTACCGTTAAAGTAACTGTGTCCTTGTGTTCTGAAAGTAAAACGCAAAATGAACTTGAAATAGAGGAAGTACGACTTGTGTCTGTGCAACAGCCAGGGAGTAACTGGGTGTGAAATCAGCCCCTCCCTGGATATCAACACATTGCTTTGTGAGGAAGGAATTTCATGTAGGAGACTGGAAGGGCGTGACAGAGGAACTGTATTGTTGAAAGCACAAGCAACGGGTCAAGCAACGGGTGACTAAAGGCTGATTGTCTGACAAAACTCTCAGAGCTTTTCATGCAATCTGAAGAAAAGGTTACCAGTAGCTGACTTTTGACAGTTGCAAGCAATTGATCATGAAGCATAAAAAACTGCGGCAAAGATTGGAACTCATGATAAAGACAAGTGGTTTCATGAAGAAACACGTGACCTCTTTGACAGGCGGCCATTTACTCAAGGCTGTACGCAACAAACAGACACAAATTGTCTATTTGCCCAAAACCACACACCTCAGTCCAAAAACAGCTATCAAACACAACATGACTTATTTTGAAATGAAAGAAAAAAAACCCACAGGGAAAACAGGACAGACTTTAAAATAAATTTTAAATTCCCAATTTACTGACAGAAAACCATCTTAGTCTTGAAATTGTTGATAAGATTAGCCAAGCCTGCTTTTTAAGAGCCGTCCTTGTGCAGTTGGTGAGATGCATGGAAATGGTTCTCTCTGACCCTGAAACAGCCAGCTGTTGTCTCCTCACGCAGGTTTGTAATTGGACCTGTTGATTAATTACTGGCCAATCTTTCAGAGATTTCAGGTGCCTTGGAGCCGTACCAACTGATAAACTAATAAACTGAGGAAACATCAAGAAAGAGACGGCACCTAAGAGAGAATCATACCCAGCGTGAAATATGAACAATCTGCTTCTTATTGCTTCTACTCCCATAGTGTTTATGCATTAATATCAACACCTCTGACCGTACGTCAACAAATGTGCAGTATCACTTTACAAAGTAAATTGACAGCTTGCAGCATCCGTCACCATCCCATGATGTGTCACTTTAGCTCAGCTGAGTCAAATCAAGAGCGATGATTGCTTTTGGGTAACATGACATGAGTGATTCAAAATATTCAGGGTCTGTCCTCAGCTACTGAAAACGTCAAAGTGTTCACACTTAACAAATGCCAAAGTATCACTTCATCTGTGATTCTGAATGGAGCTAAAATCACTAGATACAGAAATACTGTGATCTAGTAAAGCCACATTAGAAATTAATGCCAGCGCAGTTGGGAGATCACGTGTCAAAGTAAATATAACAGTCATTTTGCCTAAGTAACAGTTATATAATGCCACCACATGCTAGCGGACTCTTGCTAAATTTCACTCTCAGATGTGTTTTTCTACACAGTGAACTGACGCAAGAGCATCACGTTCAAAGAGATGCCTTCCTCGAGGTGACCGGCCACGAAATGCACTGCAACTTCTGAAAAATGCAAAACAAAAAGCTAATGAAGAAAACATCATCATATAACACAACCAAAAAAAACTGAAGCATGTCGTAAGCAGCACAAACACAAGTGTTTCGAGGGGACACTAAAAAGTAATGATGTTGGGAAGTCAGTGACTTCCCAGCAGTGGTGTTGGAAAATGAGCTCACTTATCCTCCATTCCTTATCGTTAGCCAATTCAAATATTAGCTGATGGCACTTTCAGCATGTTTGCCTATTTAATCGTGTTGTGTCTATTTGCAGGTTGTTTCTTCATTTGGTTTTGTTGGATGTATTTGTGGTATGTTTGCCTGTCGGGTGTTTCTTTATTTGCTCAGGTTGTGTGTATTTGCAGTGTATGCGACGGAGGTGCTTTATTCATCTGCTTGCGTTTTGTATATTTGCATGTGTTTTTTGTGCATTGAGCCCTCAGGGCTACCTTACTTTCCACATGTATGGAAAGAGGGGTCGGGTATGTAGTAAGTGTTGATGTCTCTGTGTGCCTACTGCACTTTTTTTCCAGAAAGTTATGCTGACAACTGAATGCTAGATAACACACTGCACGGCAAAAACAAAGGGACAATATCACTCTTTGTTAAAAGACATGACTAAATGTTTTTTTCCTACTCAGTCTGTCACCGGAGTTGGAATAGTAGTTTACTGAATAAACATTTTGCAACAGACAAGCTCCTGTGCCAGGGTGCGTTGTTTCTTCATTCATAATGCATGGATCTCCTTCTCCATTACTGATTCATTCTGAAGCCAACCTTACCCTGGGGTACAGCAGTCTTATTGTACAGAATGTAAGGCAGAATATCTGTGCTGCAGAACAGTTTGTAAGAGATTCAAAAGGGAAACAAAGAAAGAGAAAGAGCCACCAGTTTGGATAAATGCATTGCGGCAAAGCCACTGAAATACGTTCCAAAGGGGATTTAAAAAATAAAAAGACGACATACTCAGAAGACTAAATTGGAGAGAAACACAGAATGAACTTAAAGTGTGACTGTGGTTCAAACCATAAAAGTATGCAATTATTAGGAAACACAGCATGGGAAGAGAAGTTGTCAGGGTTTTTGTAAGTACAAAAACACACCATTATTCCTTTTTTCTTTCTTCTCACTTCTCACACCATATTTGAAATAAAACCCCACTCCACTCAGGCTCAGTGGGAGCGTACCCTTAAACAGCACGGCCCTCTCCCTTCCTTTCGGCGCAGGAGGACGGTGCCTTCACAGATCAATCGCGTGTCGTTATAGTTTGTACGGATCAGAGAGGCGCAGAAGGTGACAGCGTGCACGTGCAGATGTTTTGATGGGTGGCAGGGAGCCAGTGAGCGACTGGTACTTCAGGGCAATAAGCTGTCAGGCAGTTCCTCCTGTCAGCTGCAGCCTGGTGGGTGCAGCTCGGCTTTAAGGAGCTACATTATTGTCCGACACACAGACTGAAACGGGGAGAGAAGAGGGAGGAAGTCATTGTGGATGCAGTGGAAGACAGAGATAAGCCTTTTCCTGAAGCTCATTACTGAGTGAAATACAGTGTGTCTGCCTGTCTGTCTGTCTATCTGTCTATCTGTCTGGTGTATGTGTGAGGGAGAGGAAATATCAAGACCCTCAGGGGGCTTAACGCACCTCCTGTTCATGTCAACCTAACAGCACCCTCCCTGTTGTTGTTGGTTTTTTTTTTTTTTACTTTCATTTTTCTTCTTTCAGTTTTTCTAAAGGACTGTGTTTCACCCACTATCACAATTTCACTCCAACCACCATAATGCCACAGTTAACTTCCCCCTCGCTTGTGTTGCAATCCTCCTTATCAGCTGGACATGTCACGTTAAAGAGACGGGCTGCAGCCGGGCAGAGAGGCCGCGAAAAAAATAAATAATAACACATGAGCGATGACGAAGAAGGGAACAGACAGATGATGAGTTATTTGTCATCTGGGCCCAGTTACAGTTATTCCTCTTCCCTTTTATGTAAAAACAAGACGCAGAATCACCAATTCATCCTTGAGGGACTGCGAACATCTGTAACAGCTGTCACAGCAGTCAATCCAATCGCTAGATATTTCACTCAAGAACCAAAAATATCAACCTCACACCAGCTCTGGAGGAAAAGTCTGGGAAACAGAGCTGGAATCATCAACCGGGAGAAGAAAAAGTCAGAAAAAGATGTTGATTAAAATGAGAGTTTGCATCCACTCTTGGTACTGTCTCGTTTTTGTTTAGCTGTGTGTGTCAGTGTGGGCACAACGAGAGAATACACAACACACAGATAAGCATCTGAATCAAACTGGCTTGTTCAGTCTGAGCTGCTGTCTATAGGTGGAGGACTTCGCTCCCATGGGAGAGCTCTTTGCTTAGGTAATGACTTTCACTCCTTCAATGAGTCTGGGTAACAACACACACACACGCACACACACTATTGGGCTAATATGATTTTTCATAAGTAGTACTCCTCTCTCCCCTCCCCCCTCCTGTGGTCTGTGTTTAGCCCAGTGAGACCAAAATAGTTCCTTCTTAAAGAGAGCAGCAGTGTATGCTTCCCTTATCCAAGCCTTATACCCACAGCGACCGGTGGGTTCCTGTTTGTGCGTCTGCATCTGTTTGTGTGTGTGTGTGTGTCTGTGTGTGCCTACACAAAGTGGGAGATAAATTTAGACAGTCATTAGCATAAAACCCTTTTTTCCATGTCATTA